>JAZAYU010001331.1:0-58009 GCA_038501625.1 Corbicula japonica
GTTATGGTTCTTGTGCACTGCACTGCTCCTCATCAAGATCTAACTACCTATGAAGTTTAGTCTTGATACCTCTCATAGTTTTTGTGTAATTGTCCGGACAATATTATGACGGACGGACGAACGAACGGGACGGACGGACGGACAAAGCGACAACTATATGCCCCCCCCCGAAATTTGGGGGGAGCATAATAAAATTGTCACCTATTAAATCACAAATTCTTCAAAAATATTTCATTTCCACTCCTATTAAACTAAACAACGGAAGACGCAGATCGTATCCTTTTATATACAAGTGCAATTTAAAGAGGTTTAAGTATTTAAACAAAAAAAAACAACAGTTAATGGTAGAAATTTTACAGTAAACATCAATTCATATATTGACTGACAAACGGATAATATTATTTATGTTTTCACCTGAAATGCTTTAAATTGTGGGATTCAATATGTTGGACAAACAGGACGGCCTTGGAAAACACGTTTAGTCAGCACTGTTCTAAAATAAGAAACAATAATAAAATCAATACACATTTCAAACGATCAGAAAACACTTTAAAAATGTTGATATTTAACCTGTTGAAAAAATTATATTTGATAACAGTGCTTTAAGAGCATTTAAAATTAGAGCTAGGCTTATATCGGAACAAATTCGGATTCAAAAACTCCATACACCTTATCCACTTGCTTTAAATGATCATATTGATCAAGAAGGCAACATTTAAAAAAATCCTGATTTTGACATTTTTGATTTGCTCAAATTACGAAAACGAAAATCGAAGTCACATGGGATAAGGACTTATGGTAACATCAAAAAAGTAAAATATGCATATCAGAAAACGACACAATCACAAAACACAGCCTTCCCACGCAGCGAAAAAGAAGAAAGTAAAATAGATACCGTTTTCAACTGTTTGATACAAGTATGTCAATTCAAATAGGACGTCACAAACAATTACCGTAAATTAGGATATTTTCGCCTAGGTTAATTAGGCCTATTATTAAATAGGCCTAATTGGCCACCCTGATGAAAAGACCAAAATTAAACACATCAAAATATATCAGAGCTGAAAGTGTTGCAAACACAACAATTATTTTTCACACTTCGCCGATGTTGATCGCTATTTATCGCTTATAAAAACAACTCGATAAATATCATGATTTTAAATTTCCATTAGTTTATTTAAGTTTGTTGGTTTATGTTGTGTTGCAATAAATGTTCTGAAAATGTTATGATTGGTTTTAGTGTTTTAAATATCATATCGTTAAATGCATTACAATTATAAAATTTTATGCAGTTTAAATTTATATTTCTACATGTGAAGTTTTCTTTTTGTATTTAAATAATAATACAAAAATGTATGTTGAATAATTTTGCCGTCTTTTGTTGCTTTCTGCTACATGTGTATATGTATCGTTTATTATTATGTCTAAAATAAATGCCGACCAATCTGATAAATTAGCGTACAATACATGAAAAAAATAACGTATGTGTATATATTTTTCGTCATACAATGATCAATGACCAAAATTAAACTTTCAAAAATAAAACACAGGCACTTTGGGCATATATGACGACGCCAAAATATCCCAATTTATGGTAACAAAAAGAGAACCCTCGGGGATAACGAATTGGAACGGCCAGTGGCAAAACCAATTGCCAGTTGGGGTTTAAACCAAGTTCAAGGGTGCACCAACCTCACACTTGCCCCAACAGGTTCTCATATTAACAAACAAGTACAATTTGTCTTGTTGAAATGACTCCAACTCACCCATCAACTCAACAATGTTGCATGCAAACGCACACAAACATATAAAAAACATAAAAAAGGTGAAATATGCCACATCAGTAATCGCCACATTTAGAATATACAGCCTTTCCACACAGTCGAGAAGAAGAGAGGGAGAGAGCATGGTAAATAAAATGATCAGTTAAAAAAAAGACACCACTAACAATTAACAAAAATGAGAACCCGAGAGGTTCCCGCCTTGGAACGGTCAGTGGCAAATCAAATTGCCACTTGGGGTTAAGACCAGGTTCTAGGGTTCACCAACCTCACACTTGCCTCAACAGGTTCTCATATCACAAAACAAGTACAAGTTGCCATGGTGAAACAACTCCAACCCACTTATTGGCTTAACAATGTTGCATGCAAAAGCACACAAACATATTAAACACAAGAAGCTAATACTTTGCAAAGACAAATGGTGGGTACTCAACGATCTTACCTAGACCAGAGCTCATGGAGTAAAATCAGAAAGAACACAACGATAGGGATAAAAGAAACAAATCTAGCTCCTAGGTTCTTTTCTTTTAAGAAAAGATTTGCCCATAAACCTTCATAAACTCTTAAACCCCTACCACCGTCGTGCATCCAAAGTGGTAAGCATAATGATCAACTGCAGAAGGGTTAATCACCAGGCATGCAGAGCGCTGTAAAATATTATGTTGTTAACCTTTCTTTTTAAATTTACAGATGATTTTTACGAATAACCGGGAGAAATTAACATGGCCTTTTATCTTCTTAAGTTTATAAACTAAATCTAAAAAAAAATTGGCTGAGAAATACATTTTGTTACAGTAGTGATTTTACACTGCACCTGTATTTATGAATTAGATCTGGGTATCGGAAATAAAATTTTCAAAAGGTTTTCTTTAATTTGTGATACCGATAACCATGTTTTAAAATTTTTTCTGTAATGCAAAAAATGACGTTCATTTAAATCATTATCATTGTTGCAAGCTTTTGAAAAGCGAACAAGCTGTGAGATATAAACCCCGTAAGATTTTGCACGGGGATCATCACCGTCTAAAAACGGAAAATTTACTTTATTGAGATTAAAATCATCTCTTTTATCATATTTTTAGTAGTGATGTAACCATTTTCAATGGACAGATTTAGATCGAGAAAGTTTGCTTGCTTTTCTGAAGTTTTCGCTTTATTAAGTTGTAGTTCATTAGGATAAATCTGATTAACCAGTAATGGAAAATGGTAATTATATATATTTAATAAATCATAAAAGAAATCATAAGAAGCTAATAGCATTGCAAAGCCAAATGGGCGACTACTCGATGATCTTACCGAGACCAGAGCACCTGGAGTCAAATTAGCAAGAGCACGATGAAAGGGATGAAATAAACAAATCGAGCCCTGAGGTTCTTTAAAGAAAGATAACTTCTTTTTGAATTTACAGATTGTTTTTACGAAAACCGGGGAAAAGTAATATTGCCTTTTATTTTTTAAGGTAATAAAATAAACCCCAATAAAAAACAGTCGCAGTAGTGATTTTAATTTGCACTTGTATTTTTTAATTAAATCTGGGTATCGGCGATAAACCTTGGAAAAGTTTTCCTTAATTTATAATACCGATAACCCTGTTTTAATAGTTTTTATGTTATGCAAAGATTAAATTTCATTTAAATCATTAACATCATTGCAAGCTCTATCAGTGCTGTCAATCGTCGTTGAGCACGATACTTATGTACTAAGTTAATACAGTACAACTTCGAAAACTCGAATACTCAGGGGGATTTTGAAAATGTTCGAGTTTTCCATGGTTCTCTAGTTTTCGAGATTTTTCTTTTTGAGGTCAGTTTTTCCAGTTAAGGAAGGCTTCCCATAATGAGCTTCGGTCGATAACGCACCAGTTCGGTCGCGGCCGTAGTTATCGTTTTTGCCCGGTGAAAAATGTTATTTTACCCAATAACACAAAATAAATTGTTAATGTTTAGGTTAAAAGTTAAAATGGTTCAAAATATATCATAGAGGACAAACATTTCGACATATGTCTTGTTTAGAAAGAAAATAAATAAAAAAAAACAAGTTCTGGTCACTTGACGTACTGGGAATTCTCTGCATACAAACCGAAAGTACAAAACCTAATGCATGTAGAACGTGATTTTCGAGTGAGATTTAATGTTCGTAAGGGTCAAACAATACGTAAACAACCCAGTAGAGCGTTATTGACAGAACAAAACTACGTATTTGTATTTGTGCGACGGATATGCCTGTAAAATCCGAGTTTCAAGTACGGACATGTTTAAAACACGGCCCCGTCGTAAAAGTCAAGTACGGCCCAAAGAAGGAAAAACCGTTCTCCCTTTAACTTTTTGATTTTCTATGATATCTTCAAAATTCTTTTTGCATCTTAAAGATAACATTTGTGGCTATAATATAATCATTTATTTTTAAAATATTTCAAGTAGAAGATAAACTTTCTCTTAAAGATTTTTGACTAAAATTTAGTCGCAAACGGATAACACGGTCCTAACATTTAATTTCTTTATTTTAAAATATATCTTCAAAATTCTTTTTGCATATTTAAAAGGACACATAGAAGCTATGTGAGAAACATTTTATGTTGAAAATATCTTAATTAGAAATTAAATTAAGGGGTAGGACTGTGTTTTCCGTTTCACAATGTACTTTTAACTCTCATTACATCTGCAATCGTTTGCTCTGTGTACTGTGGTGAACAGTACTTGTATAACTGCAGACAATACTGCAGTGTAATGGTATATTCATCTATTAAAATAAACATCTTTCAGATCTAGTAATGTGTAGGAAAATGATAATATTTTCATTTTATATTATGTCTTTTTTGCTCTCTGGTCATATCTCAAAACAGTGGGTAGACATTTTCAAATTTTTATTTCGGATGTTAATTACGGTAAAAATATTTCAAATTGCTATATGTTACTCACTTATGATTATAGATGACATTTATGTAATGTTTATTGATGTACCTACTTCATTTTTTTTCAAAATAGGCTAAAGTGACTTCGGCAATTTTGATTTACGAGAATATAAAGGCATTTCTGTATACTGTCACTGAAGTCTTCACCAATATCATAGCTATTTTATTAAAATCACTCATGATATGAACGTTTACAATAAGAACAATTATATCTGCAGTGAATTAATGCTTTTTGCCTAAAAAATTGTCCAAAAACTTCAAAAAATAAACTTTTTGGAAATCATGGACCGTTGTTTTTTTCCATACTCAAAAAGAGAAGTTGGGGAATTAAAAAACGTGAAAATGTAAAAAACACACGGTGAAAAATTGTTTAAATGTGTATTTTCCATTAGGGGAAGACTTCCTTAAGTCGTTTAAACACATGTTTGTGACCTGATGGTTGACTACGTTATCGTAATATCATCTAAATTATTAAAATAGATGAAAAGCGAACTTTGAAAGCCACCGAACACGACAAATATGAAGATACTGCGGGCTCGGTTTGATTGAGCCTGTTCATGGGCAGTAATGGGAATGCTTATTACTACCCACGCCGCCTAGCCCCGGGTTGAGCGCAACTCAGTATTTACACCATTAAATAGTAAAATTTCGATCCATCCCAAACGATGGTATGCATATGGCGGTGAACATGGAACCTTCAATTCAAACAATTCACTTGACACTTTATTTTGTTTATTCGTTTTGTCTGTTTAAAAATGTGTTTGATGTTGTTTTTTTTTTTTTTTTATTTCTTCAAGAAAACGGCTTTTTAAACATTTTATGTTACAAACTATGCGTCGTAATTTTATACGCATGTAAAAATCACTAGGTCCCGTCAACTTACAAAGACACATATTTCAGAATTCTGAATCGGCAGTATTGTTTTACTTCTTCTCATGTTCTCACGGTCCAATTTTTACTAAGAAAGACAAGAAATTGACTTCTACAGAGACAAAAATGCACCACTGTGTATGTGGTCATTTAGAAAGCTGTTTTATATTGTGAGCTTATACATTTTATGTAACACTAGTGAAAACAAAAACCCAAATATAAAAATTTTTTTACCTGTATTACTTGTGTATTACTAATAAAATTATAGAGCGGACATGATAAAGTTTATCCACTGTTCAACACTTATTTATCTTACTTTTGTTATTTGTTTTTAACTAACATGCCATCTTATTAAAATGAGATACAAAGCGTTAAGAATTAACAATATTTGACACGTTTTGTAAAAGAGTTTTTGTTCCACCTCTTGAACTGCGCGAAAGTAGTCTTAACAATGGCGTGGCCTGAATTTCGGGGTAAAATAGTGCAAATCTGTTTGAAATAGTTAAAGTTTTAAAACTAAAAAACAGGCAGAAAATATTATTCAAACGCTGTGCTTAATCACCTTATTGCACCGTATCCACAAAATTAGATTTATGAATATACCAGAACTCCAGTTTTAGTTATATAATTTTACTTTCGTTGTTCGGTGTTGTTTGTTTCACAAAAACGCACATAATTACTGCATTATCCTCTAACCAAATACATTTATCGAGTTTTAAAAACCTAGCTTGCATACTTCTCTTCAAGTGGTTTGGCTATCGCAGGATGAAGATTTCGGGACAGAAGGGCAAACAGACATAAAACATATTAAACATTTCAAATTTTAGGACAATGTTATTTAGCCGATTATCTGTCTTGTCCGCAATCTTGTTGATAGTTCATAAAGTAAAGTAGCACAATTCCAGGTAATATTCATTTTCGGAAATATTTCATAAACATTCCCTATGAAATTGTCAGGAAACAGTGACTATTGTGCTGTACTATTTATAATAGTAATTGCGCTTAAACCGGGGCTAGGCGGCGTGGGCAATACTTTGAAGTGCCATTACTGTCCATGAACAGGCTAAATTAAACCAAGCCTGCAATATTTTCATGTTTGTAGGGATCGCTGGCTTTTAAAGTTCCCTTTTCATCTTTTTTTATTAATGATAGGTTATTGAAAAAGCCAAAATAACGTTTTTGATGCTAACTTTCGTGACATTGTGTAACACAAACTATAATTTTAATTCGGCAGTTAATCACTTTATAGATGTTATTTTCATGTAATTACTCGATTTTGTTATACATGTAATAATACACGTAATAAATGAACAACTTACACAACTTTATTTTCATTTCTTGTCTTTGTATTTGTTTTTCTGTTTTGGCGACCCTATTTGATGCCATCTTGGATTTCAACACTTTCCAAAACGTTTGAAACTGCTAACACGTAGTTAGCCATAACGTACAGTTTGGTTTATAACATCGCTTGTTATGTTTTGTAGACCACTTGCCTGCCAGAAACGATAATTATAAGGTTTGCAACATAAATACGGACGCGTCAAAGTTTATATACCATCTACGCCATTTATATTTTCAAAGTTTATTGTGCTTCAAAATCAGATTCAAACACTTTACCCACGTGGTTTAAATGATAACATTACTAACAACGCAACATTTAAAAAAACAACAACTGATTTTGACATTTTTATTTGCTTGAAAAAAGAAAATCGGCGTCGCATGGGATAAGGACTAATAGTAACATCAAAAGAGAATCACTTTTCCTTGTTCCATTTATGATCTTTAAATTATTCTAAAACATTTTGTTAGACAAGCAACACAAAACATTAATTCAAATACCTACACATGTGAAATGTTACTGACAGCTATATCTAAGGAAGCTTAAATAAAGATTTTTAAATGATGAAAAGAGAATGCATTTTTTTTTATTTTTGTCATTCATTTTCGCGACCAAAAAATTGAGGGTCAAACACACTTTCACAAATAACTCACATTGTATACAGTTGATAGACCAAAGGACCATAAATATTGTTGTCAGTAACACATTATTCATGAAGACATTTAAATTGATGTTTCGTGCTGCTTCGTTTTTGTCATTAATTGCAAGTTTTGGAATGTTTACTATTTTTCTTGAATGTTCTAACTTTTCTTAGCGTATGTTAATTAAATAATTATAATAAATAATTAATAAAATTGGTTTATGCAAAGTTTTATTGATCGCTTTTTTATCAATGACAGTGAAATAACAAATGTCGTAGCACCTTAAATAGGTAAAGTGTTATAATTTTGGCAATTATCGGTTAATCAATTATGCTCTGCTGGAATATGTAAATATCATTATGTTTAAAAGTCTTTATATCTGTTAACATAAATCTTTCACGTTAACAAAATAAATTAAATCGGATAACGCCACCGAAAAGAAATTGTAGGGTAAATTAACGATATTTTAAAGAACTTTTCTCTGAATAGATGTAAATTCAGTAATGTGTACGTGATATCTGCAATCTTTAAGGTCTATACAAACGAAATACTTTGAATATATTGTACTATTATATGGTACAAATAAATCGTTTTAACCGATATGGGTCTTAAAATTTTCCCTTCTTAATATGCATACTTCACTTTTCCATTTTAATGTAACTAATTAATTTAAGAAACACGATTATAGGACATTTTGCTTCTTGGAGTATTTTATTTATCAATAATACTTCAATTTACTTTTGTCAGTAGTTTCATAGTTTTAAAGTTTTTAAAGAACGTATCTGAAGACCAGTTTTTAAATTTCCATTTGTATTTGACTCAGCTTTAACGGAAATATTAAAATATGCATTACAATAATAGCAGCATTCATTGTTTATTGTAGGTAGTGCTTTTAAAAACAATTAATCTGTTTTGAAATCCTTTAAGATAAACACCGACTAAAAACATTCAGCACGATATAGCTGAATAGAAGCATTAAACACAGCAATAATAATAAATGATTTCTTACGATCAGGTGAATAGAAATTAAATAAATCCATATTATGCCATTAAAAAGTTTCCATTCACATTTTGTTTCGATTTCAACTTTTTTCCAAAACGTTTATATTTAGAAAAAAAATTGCGTTATTAATTTGATAAACCAATACAACCCTACCGGCCGCATTGTAACTTTATATCAACTTGATCTTTAATACGATACTACAAGAAGCATAAAGCCCTACCATTTCTTTGTAATCCGTGATATGATTTGCATTGGTTTGTATAATATAATTTATTCAATAATAAAAAATATAGCCTTAGAGTAGATGTACACCCTGAATGGTGGTGAATTTTCACCAAAAAAGAACAGAAATCTACCTAACGTTCACAGACAAGGCCATGATTTGACTTTCAATACTTACTTGAAACAGCTTAAAATGTGCTTTTAGTCATCCAAGATGTAATGCATATGGAATATAGCTACCTATGTTTGAGTAAATTTTGGACAAAGTGAATGTAAATTTGACCATACTACACGTATCACAATTTATAAATCTCATGTATCAGTAAGAACACGTTATGTATCCGTATTATGTTAATCGGGAATATTCAAAGATCTCGAGTATATTGGAAGATTTATTTGGAAAAGAAAATACAATAATGTATGGAAATAAGTAGCGTCATATAGAATTTGCGAACGTGTGTCACATTCAAAGACCATAGTCGGCAAAGTAAAAGAACGTTACGTGAATAAGTGGTAATTATGATTGCTCAAATTTTAATTTTATTTCATTTCGGACGCTAGATTGTCAAAACAAGGGCTTCGTTTGGGATAGTCGTATGGTAGTAACATCATATTTTCAAATTTTAAGCAAACATCTCAATAAAAATTATATATATATCGTATTTCTGTCCACTATAAAACCTCTGGAACCGCTTCTGATATGGATATATTATTATTGCTGAATAATCTTTCGTTATCCGAGCTGTATACAGTTATTCTATATATTATAGAAAGAATAGAAAATGTAACATTTATTTGTGTAAAGATTTATTGTACTGCATTTTGAAGATTTTCTTCTTTATCGAATGTAGTACAATGACGGTGGTAGATGACCTTTAACCAACGCGATATAAACACATTAATAGACAATTGCGGATATACCTCAACGAGTTGAATGGCTTCTTAAACAAAAACAATTTTATCATATAATATATCATTACGTTCTATTCATGAATTGAACGAATCACCTTTTTGTTTAAGTTTGTTGAATTGTTAATGATCAAAACTTGAAATAAGATCCATATGTGATCCGTATATGCTATTTAAAGCGAGACCTTACAGACATTACGGAAGTGCGTCAAGATGATTACAGTCAACTAAAAGGTAATTGCACTTCAATTTTATCTTTAGATAAGTTGTTTAATGGCAACATAATTGGTTTTCATATACAGATTCATACCAATGTAAAGTGTACTCCCTTGATAACTATGGAGAGTTATTTAAGCAAATAATAATAAAGTGAGTTATGACATTTTCAACTTGCATTATGACATTGTTCACCCTTTCCATGAAGGCATTTGTAGTTTGACTGGTGATTAAATTTCATCAATGATGATGTGTGTTATAAGAAGCATGACGCTTACTACAATATGCACGGTAATTAGTTAAACAAGGACGATGCTTGCTTGTATATTTACTATGTTGAGCTGGTTTATTTTATGTATCATATCTGATAAAACAAATTCAGTCATTTAAAGAGCTGCACCCTTCTTGCATATTTGGCTTTTCATAACGATAATCGCACAATACAGTTTTGGCTACAACGATGATGTATGTCATCAGTCACAAGGAAGCTCGCAGCAAGCCGTAAGCAACTGACATAATGAAACCCCAATATTTGCGTGATTACAGCATTTCACATTATGACAACAGAGGGCGCTGTTGTGTCGTCTTCAGCTCTGTTCTTACAGTGAATCGGTAAAGATCGTCTACGTCCGGAAATATAATGCGCCGTTTTTACTGAGTTAGCTCCCTTCTTTGCAGGGTCGTCATTGTTTCAGTCTTCAGAGATTATTTTTGCAGTATACGGCATCTAAGTATGACGAAAGTACTTTAATTGTCCAAAATAATATGCGCGTAAACTTCGTATTTTTTTTCTAAATGTAAATAAACAGTAGAGCTTTGTACAGTACTACACAATCAAAACCAGAACAATGGGAAGTTATCATGACGATTCGGGCCCTTAGCAAATTCGGCCCCGACAAAATTTGGCCCCTCTTATGGAAATTAGCGCTGAGACGATTCGGTCACCCTTTTTCAAATATTAAGATGGTATCAATTGTCACAATATACTGTTAAAGTTGGGGGGAGTGTGGTTTCCTATTTTTATAAAATTTTATGTTATTTAAAAATAATGAATCTTCTTATTACTTCAGATATCAATTATATGGCATATAAATGTTACAGGTCAATCAGGAATTATAAAAAATTAGAAAAATGAAACAATTTCTCTCACTGAGTGTAGCCTTATAGCCGGGAGTCCAAACTTCCAAATTATCCTTCATAGTATTAAACTACAGTCACAGGAAGGTTGTCTATATCAAGGTTAACAGTGTCTTAGAATTTAGTTCAATAAACTTTACTAGAACACTAGTTATAAACAATGCAAACATGAATGTCAAATTTCCTTTTGTAATCACTGGGAGAAACATGTTTTGCTATTGTTCTAGTAAAGTTTATTGAACTAAATTCTAATTCAAAAAAGGTTGATTGGATAGCCCTGATATACGGAGATTTAATTTATAACTTAAGAAAATGAAATAATTTCGGTTATTCGTACAAATCTGTTAATTCAAAAAGAAAGTTTACCAACATGATATTCTGCAGCGCTCTGCAGGCCTGGTGATTAACCCATCTACAGTGGATTATTATGCCTACCTCTTTTGTTGCTAGCGGTGGCAGGGGTTAAAGTGTTTATAGGAAAATCTTTTTAAAAGAACCCAGAAGCTCAATTTGTTTCTTTTATCCATTTAATCATGTACTTGCTGATTTGACTGCTCTGGTCTCGGTAAGGTCATTGAGTACCCGCCCATTTGGCATTTCAACGCTATTAGCTTCTTATGTTTTATAATTGTGTGTGCTATTGTTGAGCTAATGGATGGGTTGAGTTATTTTATCAAGACAACTTGTAATCCTGTAATTGTTTTGTGGTAAGAGAACCTATTGGTGCATCCTAGAACCTGGTTTAAACCACCCAGTGGCATTTGTTTTGCAACTGACCGTTCCAAGGGTTACCCCAAAAGTTCTCGTTTTCGTAAATTGTTTGTGGCATCTTATTTGAATTGAATTACTTATAACAAACATGCTCTCTCTACCTTTCTTCTTTTTCGCTGACGAGGCTTTGTTTTGTGAGTGTAGTGATAAATTATATGCATATCTCACTTTTTTCTGATAATGATTTGATAAATCATCTGATTTTAATGAAAAATTAGATTTTGCCAGTTTTTTTTAAATAATTCGCAATACTGAAACATGTTATGCTGTAAGACACGATGTTTTAAGCGCCACAGGAAAGACAGAGCAATATCTATTTCGGTACTGCTCATGAAAAGGCTTAAACGGAGGGAACTTGCAATATTTTCATATACGTCGCGTTCAAAGTTCCCTTTTCATCTATTTTAGTAGTTGTGAAAGAATAGCAATCTTTCTTTAGAGTTTTGTGCATTTTAATAGTGATATTTTTCTTATAACAACTAAACACTGATAACTTGAGACCTATTGACTCCAAACTTGAAGTATGGGTATCTTATATCAAGAGACAAATCATGGGATTGCTACCCATGTATCTCTAATCAAGGTTAAGGCCACTGTTGTTAAAATGAAAATTCAGTTCCCGCATAATAACTTGAGTTTGAATTGGCCTATTGACGCCTTTCTTGATGTATTGTAAGCTTATTTCAAGGGGCAGCATAGGATTGCTACCCAGGTGTCTGTAATCAAGGTCTATGTCACTGTTGCAAGAAAAAGAAATGAAGCTTTGGTTTGCTGTGACCTTTTGACAACAAAAAACGGTACATGGGTAGCTTAGAACAAGACTCTATTCAGGATTGCTACCCAGATGTATGTGATAAAGATCGATGTCACTGTTGCTAAAAATATAAAGATAAATTATGACTTAATAACGACAAACATGGTTTTGTGTACCTTTTGTCAAGACGCAATTTGGGATTGCTACAGGATACAAAGATGTCTTTGATCTAGGTCAGATTACTGTTACTAAAAATAGAAATTAAGTTTCTGCGTAATAACTTGAGTTTGCTTTGACCTTTTGACACTTATCTTTCTACGTATGTAGCTTAAATCAAGATGCCACTCTGGATTCTACTCAAATATCTACAATAGGTCGTTGAAAACCTATATTCGCATTGTAGTGCTTCTTTGTTCTATTTCAAAAACCTAGCAGAATTAAAAAGCGACATTATTCTTGTATCAAGAAGAGTGTGTACCCTTTTGTTGGAGAAATAAGACAAAACCCCAAATAAATAAAACATTTAAAATGGTATGGTTATATAAATATGATAGCTCATTATAGAAATTTAAATGGGTAAGTTTTATACACATTTTATATTTATCACCTTAATAATATTTGTTCTGATTCAATATACCCGATCTGTTTACGGTTGATTTATTTTTGACAAAATTTACGTATTTAAATGACATTGATTTAAAATTAGTTCTAAAGCAAACAAATACGAACAAAGGGTATTATCAATGTAATCTTTATGACTTATTGGTTGTATTCGAAATATGATCTACATAAGGCATACGACTAGTGTCCGTATATTCAACCAAGGTATTTAAAATTCAAAATAGTCGTAACAGAAACAACCAGTTTTGGAAAGCAAAACCTCATCTCAAAGCCAAAAAAAATTCACTTATAGTAAAACAAATAGTTATCACGAACTTCTTTTGAGTTGTGCCCTCCATTTGAATCCCCCATGATTATTAAGTTTGATTTTACATGATTTTCGACAGTCGGTACTTTTTTTTTCAGATGTAAACCTGTTGGGGCAAGTTGAGGTTTGTGTACCTTATAACCTGGTTTAAAACCCCATTGTTAATTGTTTTTCCACTGATCGTTCCAAGACGGTAACATCAAATTGTTCTCTATATCGTTAATTGTTCGTGGTGTGAAATTTAAAAGTGATTCTTAGTTGAATAATTAGCTTTTATATTCTTAATTGTTCGGACATGATTTAAAAGTCGTTTCAAATTCATACAAAAAATGAAATATGCATATCAGGAATGGCCACATCCAGCATACACAGTCTCCCCACACAGCCAAAAAGTAGAGAGGAAAAGAGAGCATGGTATTACAATAATCAGTTTCATAATGGACGCCACAAACAAATAACGAAAGTGAGAACCAGAGGGGTTACCGCCTTGGAACGGTCAGTGGCAAAACAAAATGCCACTGGGGGTTTAAACCAGGTTCTAGGGTGCACCAACCTCACACTTGCCCCAACAGGTTCTCGTATCACAAAACAAGTACAAATTGTCTTGGTGAAATAACTCCAACCCACCCATCAGCTCAACAATGTTGCATGCAAAAGCATACAAACATATAAACATAAGAATTTAATAGCATTGCAAAGCCAAAGGGCGGGTACTCAATGATCTTACCGAGACCAGAGCACCTGGAGTAAAATCAGCAAGAACACGATGACAGGGATAAAAGAAACAAATCAAGCTTCTAGGTTCTTTTAAGAAAAGATTTCCCCACAAACCTTCATAAACTCTTAAACCCTGCCACCGTCGTGCAACCAAAGAGGTAAGCATAATGATCAACTGTAGATGGGTTAATCACCAGGCCTGCAGAGCGCTGCAGAATATCATGTTGGTAACATTTCTTTTAAAAAGATTTTATTTTATTAAACCTGGGAAACATACGCCGCTGATCATAAAATGCATACTAATCTGAAAAAAAAACAACAACAACACTATATGGTTCCATGTTCACTGTCATATGCACGCTGTCGATAAAGATGGATCAACACTGTACTATTTACTTGTAAATATTGAGCAGCGTTCATCATGGGGATAGGCGGCATAAACAATAATATGCATTTTCATTACTAAAACGTACAGGTTCAATTAAACATGCGATGCGATGTTGTTTGATGGGTTTCCGAGTTCACTTTTTATCTATTCCTATTTTTGTTTAATGCTTCAAATTGTTAACTTAGTATGGTGTTAATTTATTACTCCCTCTCGACACTGTAAATTTAAGCAGTTTACAAGTCTTCATTACTAAACAGTTGAAGGTTTAAGTTGCTGTAATTATAAACATAAAAATTCAAGATAAGTGAAACAAAAACGAATAAATTCGTGTTGCCTTTTCGTGAAATGAAAAACAAAATAAAATGCTTTGAATGGGTGGGTTAGAGTTATTTCAGCAATACAACTTTTACTTGCTTGCTTGTGACAACCTATTGTAGTCTAATTTGAATTTAATTCATTGAAATTAATTAACTCATGCTTTCTTTTGCTCTCAACCTTTTGGCTTCGTGTAGAGGCTGTTTTTTTTCTAGATGTGGCAAATATTGATATGAATATGCAATGACCCTGCCCCCCATGCCCCAGCATGATCCGTCCCTGCCCCAGTCTGCAACGGCCCTTCCCCAGTGTGATCAGCCCCTGCCCAAGCTCGTGTTAACCCTTTACATTTATTTGTCCCACCCAAGACCCTAATCCCATCCCTCCCCTTTGAATTCCGTGTATAATTATGAATAGCATTATTGTTGTTGATAACAACCGTGATGTTGCTTTATTTCTTTGGTAGTATAACTGATATTCGAGGAAACTCACCTCGGTTTACACAAAAATATTGTTCTGCATTATTTCCATGACTTTATTAAGTATTACTTCATTTAATAACGCTGTAATCGGTAAAATAAATACATTTATTGTTTAAAGTCGCCGTCATTATTGATTTATATGGGCGCTGCCATATTGAATTGCATTAACCAATCGCGTTATCGGATTTCTGGACAATTGTGATTATCCAATCAGAGAACGATATTCTGGACAATTGTCCAGAATCGTCCGCTAAGTTCCTTAAAAGGCAAAATTTGAATTTTAACGCGGTTCTCAGAGGCTAGCTTCCGTGCTGTTAAGCCACGTCACTTTGTGTCAGGTATATTCCCATTTTCCGTTAGGATCTGTCACCTAAAATCGGTTATTTTATAATTATTTAAGCAGATTATAGTGCGGCGTTATTTAAAGTGTATCTTAATACCGTGATCGCGGGGTTGGACCGCTTTGAGTGTGGTGAATGCACTTATCTTTTATTTGCGCTGTGAAGACACAGGTGGGGTTGGACCGCTAGTGTGGTGAAGGCGCGACCTTTTAGTTAATTAGAATTCTTATTTGTGCTGTGAAGGCACAGTGCGGGGTCGGACCGCTAGTGCGTGTGAAGGCACACCTTCATTTATCAAGCCTTATTTGCGCTGTGAAGACACTTGGTCTCGTTTTAGGCACATTTTTAATATCCGTCTTTGCGGCGTGCAGGCGCGTTGTAGAGATCGCTATAATTATCGTTATTTACCCTCGTTATTTAACCCCCTTCCCCTCCCCCTTTTCCCCCGGTGACAGATCCCTGTGGCCCTTCCCTTTCCCTTACCTCCCCCCTTTAGTTCGTCCTCGTGTTTATTTTGCTTAATTGTGCATTTGTCTTCTGTGCAATTTATAATTTGTGCATTTATCGTGAACCTGCATTGCATATTCACTCTTAAGAATAAATGTTGTTATCGTGTGGATTAAATGAATAATTAAAATTATATTATATTTAAACTTATACATGGTGTTCGTTTTCTAGTTAATAGGTTATATTTACGCTACCAAATCGCTACCAAAAATTATATAAAGTCTGAGATCAAGATTTGTCCGCCGGCTTATTAACTTTCTTATAGCTTTCGTGTGACTACTATAGTTGGGACGCCACAAATATTTCTTTTTTAACTGCTTTAGACAAGCCTGCGATCAATAAAACAAAACTCTTATTTCAGGTTAGAAAAGATCAACCATGATCACCCAAGAACACGAATACTATATTCGTTTTCTCCTTCTACTTCTGGAAGTTGGAACTGACTTGCTCCGGGAAATAACCGGAAAAGCTCTCCAGAGAAAAGGCCAAACATTATGTCAGTTTCTGAATTCAGCGGAACCTTCATTACAAAAGGACAAACACCTTACTCAAATACAAAAAGACACTTTGTATCCACCAAATCCACAAGTTGCTTCTATAAATGAGTTTGATATAACACTACTCTCCCATTTGCTTTTAAACTATCTCAACGGGTTTATTGACAATAATGAAAAGAAAGGAGTTAATGACATTCGTGATTTTAGAAATAACTATCATGCACACGCAGTTGAAGGAAAGATGGATTGTGCTACTTTTAAGGGAGTATGGAATCATCTTTCAACAATCATCACCTACGCAGGTGTAGGATTGTCTTCAGACGTGCAACAGAGACATATTGATATGACGGCAAGCATTGAAAAAGATCAACTAGATATTACTGCTGTAGCTGAACAAATTAAGAAATTAGATCAGTCTACGGTATTCTTTGAAAACATACAAACAAGTTTAGATGATATGAATAGAGTTCAAGAGCAGCTTGTAGAAGCAGTTGAAAATGTTCAGATAATATCTAAGAAGACAGAAGTAGAAGTCGACAATGTAAAGACAATAGTTCAAAATACAGGTGTAAGCGTCGATGCTTTAACGAAAGTAGCTCAACATACAGATGGAGCAGTTGCTGGTGTACACAACGGTATGTCATGAGGGCTCTTATTTTCCTTTTTTTGTGAAATTGATGGCTAGAGATTGTGGTTATTAGAGACAGCTCGCAATAGTTTACAACTTGTACGTGTTGACTCTCAAGTTCCGTGTTAATCTAATTCAAACAAACAATAAACAACGATATTTTTCAGAAAAAAACAACAAAAATACGTGCAAGGTAACCAACCCTCTATGGATAAAATGCTGTAAATCGATATAAATACAGTCGAATTGCGATAACTCGAAGTCCCAAGGGACCGACGATTTATTTCGAATTATCGCGAACTTCGAATTATCGCGACTTTGCCTTTCCGTAATACCATTTGAGTCTAAGAAACTAACGATGTGCATTTATTACGGTACGATACGGGGCGTACATAAATGTTGTTTTTTTATTTTTTAATAATGTTTGAAATAATTTTATTGCTCAGTTTGCGTGATTATATAAATAAGATCGATGAAGAAACCAAATTTTCATAAGTTTAACAAATATCATTGTTCGAACATGAAACATTACTCGGAATAGAAAATGTTGTTTTCCTATCCAGGTATCCTTTCTGTTACCTGGTCCCGGTCCTTCACTAGATTACTCGGAAAAATGATATTAATATTTTTATGTTTATTCGTTATGCCATATCGAACTGTTTGCTCATTGATACATTTATTAAAAGTCGTTTAATAGAAACGAAAATTTACAACTCCAAATGTTTGTTTGACACTAATATAGTCAAATCACTATAATTGTTTGCTTCACAAACACATCATTACAATGACGTGCCACTAACAACCCTTTTTGACATGTTGGCGATAAACAAAATACTCCGAACATTCATGCAGGAGGTGTGAAAAATCGTGTCAATGCAAGTACTTCGAGTTATCGCGATCAATTTGTGCTTATTTCTTATTCAAGAGACTTAAAACTATGTTCGAGATATCGAAAGTTTCGAGTTATTGCGTTTCGAATTATCGCGACGTTTTTTTTCAGTTAAATATATAAGGAAAATTGACGGGAACGGCGGCCGACTTCGAGTTAAACCGTAATTTCGAATTATCGCGCTTCGAGTTATCGCATTTCCACTGTATGTGTATATAATTTTTGTAGAACCATTCTTAAGGTAAGAGCTGTGTAATAGGCACTATTAAAAATCCAACATCTGATTATATTTTCATCAACTGCTTCATACCACTGACTTGTATGCAAAATTTTAATGATTTTGACCGTGTAGTTTTTGAGATTTTTAGTTTTTTTTATTTAAAAAAGTGAGAAAAAAACGTGTAAGTATCCAAATTCTTTAATCGGTGACAACATTTTTTGTTATTGATAAATTCAACCCTAATTTTTTACAGTTTTTCCAAAATATGGTATATTTTACTAAACCAATTTAAGATATAATATATAAATACAGAATTTATCTTAAAATGACATTTTTTGACCAAATAAATTTAAAAAATGCATTTTTTATATTTCGCGAGACTAAAATAATGAAAATTGTGCAAAATCCTGATTGGTGCAATGTACCAAACTTTACCATTTTTAACTATATACCTTAAACAAAATTTAAACAAAATTTCAGAGAAGTTTACCGTCCAGTTTTAGAAATTTTTAAATTGATGACTTGAATAAACACTATTCTGATAGCGAATTCCCCTTTAATCTTGATTATTTTGCTTATTTTAGTTTAAATCATGAGAATTTTATATTCAATGACAGAATTACACAGGAAAAAAAGATAAATTCCAATTATTTAAGCTCTAGGCTTACAAAAAAAATTAGCTTCCAGTCCTCTTGCATGACAGAAATCTACCCTAATTTACTACTATAGTTACCTCCCTTGGATACTCTTCTGGATAAAGGTATTCATTACACAGCTCTTACCTTAACTGGTAAAAGTTTGATTTTAAGATGTACAAGAAATGAAAGCAATGCTGTACAAAATCAAGGAGCGAACAGAGAATCAAGGGAGAATCACAAAAGTAGTTCACAGTGAGTACATTGTATGGATTTGAAGTTTAAGACATCGCTACTATATTGTAATATGTATAAATAATTCCAGTCTGCTAACATACAAGTTCATTTTATGGATTTTAAGGTTAGGTCATCATTATATATTGAGGATACAATATACACTTAACCAATGTTCTAACTACACCGATCATATTCTCTAAATATCTCAGCAAGGATTCAGGATATACACTTCAAACTTGAAATATAATTAGATATATAATTTCCACTTCTTTATGTTAAACAATTATTAAAATCTCTTCAAGCGTTTAGAAACCACTGGCATTTATTCAAGGTAGGGGTAAAACCAAAAGTCACAAAATTGTCGTATTAGATACATTCTCCGAAAACGAAAATTCATGTCTCGTTGTTTAAATATGGATTTTTAAGTAATTTTGAAAAATTCTATGCAATTCTGCAATAATGCGATTGTTTAGATGTTACACAGAAGACTATTAAGCAGTTTTTGTCGTTTTCAGTATATCCTCTATGCAAAAGCTACGGTAAATTTTGTGAATTGTGGTATTGCCCTCACCTCTGTTAAATGTCATTGGTTTAAGAACGCACAAAGGGATTTAAAAGGAAATTTCAGAAAATGAAATAAAAATGTTGCATCTTGTTATGTTTCAAATTTGAAGACTGTACGCCATTTCTATGAGGAGAAATTTAATTTTTTTTATCGGTGTAGTTAGAACATTGGTTAAGTGTAGGTGATCATTTTAAACTTAAATTATTAAACGGGTCGAAATTAAAATAAAACGAGGCTTTTGCCGATTGATATGGCGAGTTTAATTACTTCAGTATATAAAACACGAATGATGTTTACTTTTTATCACATGACCTAACGAGCAATTTCCATTAATTGTCCCTTTCTAATGCCTATTAGAGAGAATTTAGAACGTGTGTAACTCAGTTGAATCAGGTGATGCATATCAGGAATTGCCACATCCAGCAGACACTGCCACACCACACTGCCAAAAAGTAGAACTGAGAAGAGATCATGAAACGAAAGCAAGAAATAGAGGGGTTAACGCCTTGGAACGGTCAGTGGCAAAACAATTTGCAACTGGTGTCTACACCAGGTTCTTGTCAGCGTATGGGTCGTTTTGTTTTCTATTTTAAAAATTATAAATTTAATAAAGATCGGATCTAAGGACGGTTTCAATGTCAAGCGGCACGCATAAATTATTGTTGGCAGAATTATATGAAGAAATTTACTATAATCTTATAACTTGTAATGATTTCAGCTGTATATGGAATAGTCTATCTCAGTGCAGATGAACAGGAAACAGTTGATCACGCTGAAGCAGCTCTTATTGAAGCCTCAAAAAACAGCATTGACAAGAAAGAACCAACTGATTTAAGCCACCAAACTCTCCAGGATAAAGTAACCCAAGTATTAGAAGATATTGAAAATCTGGATGTTCAAGTAGTGGATGTCAGAAAAGGCTCAATCGTATTTGGTTTTAAATGCTTTTCTCTAAAAGCAATCCTAGAACTGATAGACTACTTTTATGGCTCGCGTTTCCAAAGAAGACTTGGCGAAATTGCAAACGCGCTAGAGGCCATAATTGGCAGGAAAGTCTACATAGCAGCCGCTAAGATTGATAAACAATCCATCCAAGATGTCATCACGAAAATGGGTATTAATAACATATATTTATTTTATTAAACAACTTATTACATATAATTAAGATAACTGAAGCATTTGACTTTTGACTTATGCATACCTTGGTTTTGATGCATTGAAATTGTACTGTTTATTGATGTATATATTGAATTGCGCTTTACCCTGTGGCAAGGCGGCGTGGGAAGTTATATTCATTTCTATTATTTCCGTGAACAGGCTCAATCAAACCGAGCCTGCAATATTTTCATATTTGTCGTGTTCTGTGGCTTTCAAAGTTCCTTTTCCATCTATAATGAAATGTAACGCTATGCTCAAGTTTTTTTTCCAAACATAAAACGTTCAGCAAATTGTTCTTTATAATATTTTCGCAAAATATCAGAATATATACTAGTATTTGAACATTTGTTCTTGAGATATTATGGAGAAATTATTGAAGATTCATTTCGGTTTCTGTTAATGGTCTTTCAGAGAGTAAAGAATATGGAAAGGTAGTGCAGTTTGAATTGTCCTGTACTGGTGTGGATGGACTTATACATGCACTGGAGGCGTTTGAAGAAGGATACGCCGCTAATTCTGTCAATGAACTGTCGAAGGCATTGTCGGAGTCTATTGGAAAGCCTGTTACACTGCATACATCAATAGATATGGACCAGATGAGATATGCGATTAAGTCAATTCAAGATCAACTTGGTAATATTATTTAGTTTGGAAAATGTGTTATCTGGTATTTCGCAATTTTGCTGACAGCTACTATCGCTGCTTACGATTAGTTAAAAATGAAATGCATGTAAAACTTTGGCTATGTCACAGGCATATCTATTGATTTGCTCTTTACTTAACTTAAATTTCAGTAAAATTTGATTGATTCATTTGAAATGTATTGATCAAGGAAACAGTTTAAGGTTTTGGTCACCTTAACTGCCATTTCAAAAATGGTTTTTAATACATCACTGACGAACAGTTTGATTTACTGTCACTTAACATTGTATGGCGATCGTTTCTTGTTATTTGTTAACTTTTTTGATCAGTCAAAAAAACTTAAAGTGAATTAAGCATATCAGGAATGGCCCCAATCAATTAGACTCAGGCTTCTCACACAGCCAAAAAGGTTTATAAAATTATCAATTTAAAAAATGACACCACAAACAACGAACAAAACATGAGAAGCGGAAGGGGGGGGGGATACCGCCTTGGAACGGTCAGTTGAAAGACCATTTTTTTCTGGGTGTTTAAACGGAACAAGTCAATGTATAAAACAATGCAGATTGATTTAGCTTGTTTATAGGCAGAAATGGATTGTTATGCATATTACTGACCACAAATACAATTTCCACAAGCATTACCAAGTTTCATATTATTGTATTTTGCTGCTATTTTCATTTAAACCTTAATATAGCTAACTTGGAGATGATAACTTTCTCGTATAAGTAAAGAAAGGGAATGAATTTGAACTAAACACTTGAAATTTAACCTCCAGGGGCAAAAAAGGGAATAGTTTCACAAAATATATTTGGAATTAATATATGCGCTTTGTTAGATATCGAATAGGAAATTGCCCAATCCAACAAAAATGATTTCGAAGGAGTGTTCTGTTTTTGGGAACATGGGCACAATACTCATTCGAAATAATATCTGAAACTATGATTAACAGTTATAGCAGTATTCATTCACATTTCAACCCTACCAAGGTCTTAAATACAAAAGCAAATTTATATATTTTTTTTTAAGATTTAAAATTAAGAGTTAAAGAGAATTATCAAGATGAAATGACAAAACCAGATGCGCTGTACTCGCTTAGGAACACTAAGTCTGGAGACTTAAAAGAACATTCAGAAATATCTGGACAGTCAAGTCAACGTTTGGCGCGAAGTTTCAAAGGGTGGAAATATAAACATGACATCGATTCAGCAGGAACACGGTACAGTAATTATCACCTTAGAAAATTAAGAGTTAAAGAGAATGATCAAGATGAAATGACAAAACCAGATGCGCCGTACTCGCTTAGGAACACTAAGTCTGGAGACTTAAAAGAACATTCAGAAATATCTGGACAGTCAAGTCAACATTTGGCGCGAAGTTTCAAAGGGTGGAAATATAAACATGACATCGATTCAGCAGGAACACGGTACAGTAATTATCACCTTAGAAAATTAAGAGTTAAAGAGAATGATCAAGATGAAATGACAAAACCAGATGCGCCGTACTCGCTTAGGAACACTAAGTCTGGAGACTTAAAAGAACATTCAGAAATATCTGGACAATCAAGTCAACATTTGGCGCGAAGTTTCGAAGGGTGGAAATATAAACATGACATCGATACAGCAGGAACAAGAAGATTCACGGAAGAAGCAAATATATCCTCTTTACATCAGCTTCATCGTTTCTCATTAGTCCACCAGGTAGAGATACCTTTGGTTAGTAAAATTGATGCAATTACTACATGTACAATATATGAATGTGCAATTATGTCTCACGAAAGACTTATAATAGCTGACGGTCACGGATTGAGCGTTGTGAGTATTCAAACAGGGCGTGTAAAGCAGAAGAAGGCTATGGATAAAACGTTTTCAGATATAGCAGTACTTCCAAACGACCAGGTTGCTGTGACATTTCCTTCACTTGACAAGATAGTGATTCTTAGCACAAAAGACATGTCATTAATCCGCAGTATACCAGACTTAATTCTTCCTGTTGGTATCACCTTTCACCAAGATGAGCTGTATGTTGTTTGCTTTTCGAATGACAAAGGTGCCTCTGTAAATATTCTTAACTTGCAAGGTGGCCTTCTTAGAACAATTAGATGTGACGAAATGCCGTTAGGTTGGTACGCTAAGATCGCCGTGAGCATGTATGAACAAAGCCTGTATATAACTTATTTCTGTTCGTTAATCAAATACTCCGCACACGGTCGGGTGATTGCTAAGTACAGTTTTGGTAGTGGATATCCACAAGCAGTGACGCTTTTAGAAGATGGTTCCCTGCTTGTGGTATCAGCAAACGAGTATGGCATTCATACCATTCACCACATCTCTGCAGATCTGCAAGATGGATACGAACTGAAATTAGATGAAAGGAGTGCGTGCATTATACGTGTAGATCCTGTAAACAAAGGAATCTACGTAATCTTTAAAGACACCATAAAAGTGTATTACATGCAATGGCAATCTGATAACAAGCTAACATCAGGTACGACTAATGCGAAGTTGTCGTCCTTAAAAGCTGAAAATAAGTTACCTTTTGCTAAAACTGATGAGAAGATAACGTCCTTTAAAGATGAAAATAATTTTACCTCTTTTAAAGTTGAAAGGAAGATGTCCCCTAGTCGATCCGATGACAAGAGGACAAAAGTAACAAAATACTTGTGAATTGATGTAACATCGAACAGATAATGATGTTGGTTTTAAGATGTTACATAGCGCAATTTCCGTGAAGAGGATCTCGTTCTTTTTTGTCTACGAGAACATCAATAAGTAGATAGGAAGATAGATAGATTTATTTCAATATAAAAATGATATTGTACATGGCCATTGGAAACAATTAAAAACACATGTGCTTGAGTTAAGTAGAAACATGTATGATTTAAATAATACTTGTAAACCATGTCAACCAACATTATAGATTAACTTAAAGGATAACACAAAAAAGAGATTGAACATCTCTTATTTCCATTGTGGTCCTTGAAATACAGCGCTGTGTGACATAGGAAGACTCTTAAAATTTTATCACAGATCAAGTAATCATAGTTAAAATAAATACACCATTTACTTAAAAATAAATAAATAAATAAAATTAAATTATAATAAATAAAAATTAATAAAGAAATAAACTTATTAATATTGTATCTATCTATTGAGAAAAAACAATCATAACAGTTACTTAAAAGTTATAAACAATTAAAAATGGATTGATTCCATAAGTAGTTTTTAACACTGTGTTTAAAATTAATATAATATGAAATTGAATCTCTAAAAAACTGTGGTAAATCATTCCACAAGGAACATCCCCTATAAGCAAAAGACTTTTTCCCAAAGCTTTTTACCTTGGGAATTGAGAAACGACCACTCTGCAAATGAAAACATTTGGTCGATCTCACGTTTAACCGCTTTAGCTATAAATCTTGTATTGTGGCTATGAACTAGCTAAAACAAAATGTACCATCATTTATCACATACCTTCCGGTGTGGGAGTGTAATAACACCCGTTATATATTTTTGATATATAACTAGTTATATATCGTAGCCGAATCACTATTCATCCGCGTTATCAGCGATCAAAACACATTTATGAAAATGACTTACTTTTGCCATCTGACCACTTCTGGCAAACAATCAGCTTCCAAAAGGAACTTAAGCATCCATAATATTGAGAATATCCACGGAAAATATTACTTTCTGACATCTTCATTACTCCGTGAGATAGCAATTTACGCCGAAAGTCTAGAGTCAAGTTACCTATGATCGGCCAGTCCAATGCTCGGCCAGTTTTGTTTACATCAGTCGTTTCTTCAATAAACATGTGAAATGGAAAGTAAATTGTTTGTTTTTTGTTTATCCCAACATTGCATTGTAGAAAGAAAACATTATATTGTAGAAAGAATGCAAGGTCTGTATCATCAAAGCGCTTGAATGCCGACAGCAGACGATAGCGGTCAGGAATGACAGATAAATTGTAAACTAAAAACATATTTCTTTTAGAAATAAGTCAAATCATAATGTTCATTTGACCAGGTGTGTATTGTTGTGAAAAAAGAGTTATCCTAAATCTCCCTTTAACACGTTATGAAAGAATAACACAGCTTTTATCAATGCCGTCTTAACCAACACCCCACCCACTCCCGAATACACTGGGTAAAAATCTGAACCGCACCACGATAATACTAAGATTAAAATTATTCACTGACAAATGACTCAAACAGTTTTTGTTATTAAAGACCGTTTTATCTTTTAAGTTAATCATTTTTACTTTTCTACTGGTTGTTTTGACAATGTTTGCACCTTCTTTATAATCGTACTTTCCGCAGTGCAGAAATAAGAAAACAACAGCACCAGGAAAGGTGGGTACATATCTAAAGGGCAAAATGAACACTTATTGATTTTAAGTTTTTGAATTGCTATATTATTTAAGATATTTAAACATAATTATAATATTTTATAACATTATATTCCAAAAATAACCATAAATTTGCTGATAAACTACCTGGCCGAGCATTGGACCAAATCTAATGAAATTTAGTTGTGTTGAACCTGTTAAAAACCGCGCTGATTTTACCCATTAACTGACGTCATCCAGGCGCTTACATGTATGACATAATTTCGTTAATACATGCTGACTACATAACAAAATTAAATATTAAAGGACAATCGGTAAATAAAATATTTGTAAAGAAAACGTTATGAAACTGGCCGAGCATAGGTAACCTGACTCTATGATGAAATTCAACAACAGCAACAAAGCCATTTTCATTTCGTTTAAATCGAAAGCAAAATGACCCAGACGCTGACATTATTTTCAGAACATCCTTGGTGTTATCTTACAACATCATCGGAATAAAATAAAAACACTAGAAACTCATTTTAAATCCAAAATATGAGTTTACATCCAGCAAATTTCAATGTTGTCATATGCCGCTATGAAAGTTTACACAAATGACGTCATACGGGAGATCGATTTATTTAATAAAACACAACTTCAGAAGCCTATAACTGGTATATTCTTTTATCTAGACTCTAGCGCAGTTAATTTTATTTATTTTTTTACTGTGTTTTGGAAAATGGGAAAACGGTCGGATAAATTCTTTTGGGGACTAGCTTATGTATTGCTCAATACGACCGAATCACACACGTTTTAATTTCGCTCTACTAGGCGATAGAAAGGGAAAATTCATGGATTTTGCTTGTTTTTCAGGGTATGTGATAAATAGAATACATCATTCGTGTTCATTTTATACTGAAATTATTAAACTCGTCATCTAAATCGATATAAAACTCGGCAAAAGCCTCGTTTTATATCGATTTAGACGACTCGTTTAATAATTTCAGTATAAAATGATCACTCATGTTGTATCCTCTATATACAAAGGAGCTTATTTTTTTTATAGATATTGAACACTTGGCATATGGTTTTAAAATCAACTCTACTTGCCACAGGTAACCAGTTCATAAATAAAAATTCCTCTTTATCATTATGAGCTTAAAAATTAAGATTCAGCACAGCTCTGATTAGTTTATTCTGTGTGACCTGCAGGTTGTTTCTAATAGCTTGTAGAATGAAATTAAGCTGTAGAAGCATAATCAAAAAGACACTGTGCAATTGCTATAACACGCAACTTTTTAGTATCGAAGTTTAAATAATCCCTTTTTCTATAAAAAAGTGAAATACAGTCGAATTGCGATAACTCGAATTCCAACGGGACCAAGGATTTACTTCGAATTATCGCGAACTTCGAATTATCGAGACTTTGACTTTTCAGTAATACCTTTCGATTTTAATATAAACTAACGATGTACAATTATTACGGACATACATAACAAATGTTAAATAAAACTAGAATATAATTATTTTTTAAAGTAATTTTATTATTCAGTTATATTTTCGTGATTATATAAAAAAGATCGATAAAGAAACAACATTTTCATAAATTTTAACAAATATCATAGTAGGAACATGAAACATTACTCGGAATAGAAAATGTTGTTTTCCTATTCAGGTATCCTCCCAGTTACCCGTGTTCTTCACAAGATTACTCAGAAAAATGATATTCATTATTTTTTTTATTTTTCGTTATGCCATATGCGAACTGTTGTTGGTCATTGATACATTAATGAAAAGTTATTTTATAGAAATGAAAATTAACAACTCCAAATGTTTGTTTGACACTAATTTGAGACAAATCCTCGAATTGTTTACTTCACAAACATATCATTACAATATACCTCTTACAACTATTTTTGACATGTTGGCGATAAACAAAAGACTCCAAACATTCGCGTGGAAAGTGTAAAAATCCGTGTCAATACAAGTACTTCGAGTTATCGCGATCAATTTGTGCTAATTCCTTATTCATATGTTCGAGATATCGAAAATTTCGAGTTATTGCGTTTTGAGTTTTCGCGACTTTTTTCGGTTAAATATAAATGGAAAATCGACGGGACCGGCGGCCGACTTGGAGTTAAACTGTCATTTCGAATTATCGCGTTTCGAGTTATCGCAATTCCATATGTATACATATCAGGAATGGCCGTATGCATCGATCTCACACTTGCCCCGACAGGTTCTCGTATCACAAAACAAGTACGAGTTGTCTTGGTGAAATAACTCCAACCCACCCATCGGCTCAACAATGTTGCATGCAAAAGCACACAAACATATTAAACATAAGAAGCTTAACCAAAGGGCGGGTACTCAATGATCTTTCCGAGACCAGAGCACCAGGAGTAAAATCAGCAAGAAACACGATGACAGGGATAAAAAGAACAAATCGAGCTTCTATAATCTTTTAAGAAAAGGTTTCCCTATAAACCTTCATAAACTCTTAAACACCTGCCACCGTCGTGCAACCTAGGGGCACAGGGTATAGTTTCCTATGCGGCATTAGAGTCTGAGACTGCGTGCACACTCTTTGTTTACTGTAAATACAAATTTTGAACTGCTAAAATTGTGTTGTTGTGTTTTCTGTGTTGGAGGGGTGTGGCTTCATGCAAACAACACACAACTGGTCTACAGTAATTATCCTTCAGGATTTAATAAGACATGTAAGCTTACCCTTACCCCTGTTTTTCCAGTGCAAAGTTGGCTAAAATTCTACATATTTGAAAACCTGCAAAATATTTCCTGCATGAACTTTTGAAATAAAACCACTTTCCAGTTATATTTTATCTCTGCCCAATTCCCAAAGCAGATGGAAAGTGTCCCCATCCAGCTTGATTTTTCAGCATTTGTCATTGAAATACCTCACCGTCAAATTATTCTCAGATTCAGCCGAGCAGACTGTCTTTTCATTCGGTTACTATTCAACTCAGAACATATAAAGCTACAAACCATGCAATTAAGCCACCATGATCAGGTTTCTTATTACACATACTCTATACATAATACAAAAAGAATTTCACACTTTAAATTCAAATTTTTATGCATTTAACTCCAGGGTGTCCCAAATATTTAAAAAATCGACCGAGACCAAAGTGCGAAAGTGTACCCTGTCCACAAAGAGGTAAAGCATATTGATCAACTGTAGATGGGTTAATCACCAGGCCTGAAGAGCGCTGTAAAATAACATGTTGGTAATCCTTCTTTTTAAATTTACAGATGTTTTTTACGAATAACCGGGAGAAATTAACATTGCCTTTTATCTTCTTAAGTTTGTAAATTAAATCTCCATAAAAGCTGGCTGTGAAATACCTTGTTGCAATAGTGATTTTAAACTACTCCTGTATTTATGAATTAGATCTGGGTATCAAAAATTAAACTTGCAAAATGTTTTCTTAATTTGTGATACCGATAACCTTGTTTTAAAGCTTTTCTGTAATGCACAGATTACGTTCATTGAAATCATTTACATCGTTGCAAGCTCTTGAAAAGCGAACATGCTGTGAGATATAAATCCCGTTAGATGTTGCACGAGGAACATCGCCGTCTAAACACGAAAAATTAACTATTCCAATTAAAATCATCGCTTTTATCGTATTTTTTTTAGTGGTGACGTTACCATTTTCAATGGCAGATTTAAATCAAGACAGTTGGCATGCTTTTCTGAAGTGTTCGCTTTATTAAGTTGGAACTCGACACTTAGCGAATTTTTGAATTTCTTGATCATTTGAAATTCACAGTAGCGCTATTTGTGCAGTGTGGCGGCCGTAAAAAGTCTCCCCGTACATTTAGTCAGTACTGTTATCAGTAAATAACCCGTTACCGATGTCATGCAGTGATTGTTACGTATATCAGGGCTATCCGATCAACGTTTTTTGGCGTTGTCCCGGTTAGCTCAGTTGGTTGCGTCGCAGGAATTGCATGGCTAGGCGCTGTCGCCGTGACGGTGCGGGTTCGCTCCCAGCTAAAGACACTATCATTTGAAATTCACAGTAGCGCTATTTGTGCAGTGTGGCGGCCGTAAAAAGTCTCCCCGTACATTTAGTCAGTACTGTTATCAGTAAATAACCCGTTACCGATGTCATGCAGTGATTGTTACGTATATCAGGGCTATCCGATCAACGTTTTTTGGCGTTGTCCCGGTTAGCTCAGTTGGTTGCGTCGCAGGAATTGCATGGCTAGGCGCTGTCGCCGTGACGGTGCGGGTTCGCTCCCAGCTAAAGACACTATCATTTGAAATTCACAGTAGCGCTATTTGTGCAGTGTGGCGGCCGTAAAAAGTCTCCCCGTACATTTAGTCAGTACTGTTATCAGTAAATAACCCGTTACCGATGTCATGCAGTGATTGTTACGTATATTAGGGCTATCCGATCAATGTTTTTTGGCGTTGTCCCGGTTAGCTCAGTTGGTTGCGTCGCAGGAATTGCATGGCTAGGCGCTGTTGCCGTGACGGTGCGGGTTCGCTCCCAGCTAAAGACACTATCATTTGAAATTCACAGTAGCGCTATTTGTGCAGTGTGGCGGCCGTAAAAAGTCTCCCCGTACATTTAGTCAGTACTGTTATCAGTAAATAACCCGTTACCGATGTCATGCAGTGATTGTTACGTATATCAGGGCTACCGATCAACGTTTTTTGGCGTTGTCCCGGTTAGCTCAGTTGGTTGCGTCGCAGGAATTGCATGGCTAGGCGCTGTCGCCGTGACGGTGCGGGTTCGCTCCCAGCTAAAGACACTATCATTTGAAATTCACAGTAGCGCTATTTGTGCAGTGTGGCGGCCGTAAAAAGTCTCCCCGTACATTTAGTCAGTACTGTTATCAGTAAATAACCCGTTACCGATGTCATGCAGTGATTGTTACGTATATCAGGGCTATCCGATCAACGTTTTTTGGCGTTGTCCCGGTTAGCTCAGTTGGTTGCGTCGCAGGAATTGCATGGCTAGGCGCTGTCGCCGTGACGGTGCGGGTTCGCTCCCAGCTAAAGACACTATCATTTGAAATTCACAGTAGCGCTATTTGTGCAGTGTGGCGGCCGTAAAAAGTCTCCCCGTACATTTAGTCAGTACTGTTATCAGTAAATAACCCGTTACCGATGTCATGCAGTGATTGTTACGTATATCAGGGCTATCCGATCAATGTTTTTTGGCGTTGTCCCGGTTAGCTCAGTTGGTTGCGTCGCAGGAATTGCATGGCTAGGCGCTGTCGCCGTGACGGTGCGGGTTCGCTCCCAGCTAAAGACACTATCATTTGAAATTCACAGTAGCGCTATTTGTGCAGTGTGGCGGCCGTAAAATGTCTCCCCGTACATTTAGTCAGTACTGTTATCAGTAAATAACCCGTTACCGATGTCATGCAGTGATTGTTACGTATATCAGGGCTATCCGATCAACGTTTTTTGGCGTTGTCCCGGTTAGCTCAGTTGGTTGCGTCGCAGGAATTGCATGGCTAGGCGCTGTCACCGTGACGGTGCGGGTTCGCTCCCAGCTAAAGACACTATCATTTGATGAAATTTTGTATGTTGTTTGTTGACGATATATGTAGCATAAATCCGCAAACCGTTTTTCGATTAATCAAATAGTTGTTTAGACATGTGCCTTCAAAGTTAGTTCAGAGTTATCTATCAACGCCTGTTTTCTGAGTTGACGTCGACGACTCTCACCGAACACTTTTTCGGGACTTGCTGATAATAAGGGTTTTCAATTTCATTTATTCTTTCACAAATAATAGGCGCTGAAAATACCTATCCGGTGATATAAGATTTAGTATAGTGTGACCAGTTTTGATGTTGTGTACAGTTAAACGCCGTTTTCGCGTTAAAAATGACGTCGAGTTTTGCCTTTTTTCTATCAACTTTTTCAAAATAGTAAAACATTCCCGAATTCCATTTTTGATGTTTTTGCTTAAACAGTTTGAAAACAGCAATATCAATCAAATAAGCTAAAAAAATTTGGGGGTCACCGACTTAGTTATTGTTCTATTACCGTTTTAAGTACCCCTATCCCCTTTGATGAAATACGTTGTTTTAGGAAATTTTAGAAAAAAAAATACTTTATTGATTAAAAACTTTGCCAAAAGACACCACAGAGGAAGTTAAAATCAATTATAAAAAGTGACATCTTATCGATTTCTCATTTGTTATTTTGTCAAAGTATATGTATGTTATACTTTCAATTTCATAAATTCTCCTTTCTTCTAATATTGTCAAAGCATTTTCTCAAAGGTGTGCTTACTTTTTTAAATAATGCTCTTAAGGTAGTCTAACTGTAATGCTTTCCCGCGCATAAATTTGCGACGTCGTCAAACATCGGCTCGCTTTCGGTGACTTCCGACGCTACTCGTCAGAGCCGATAGTAGCCGAAGCAACATCGATTATTGTCGACTGTTAGTGACAGTTAACCGAGTATTCCCGACATTCGAGAAAAAAGCGCGGGAAATCATTACAGTTAGACTACCTTAATTACTTAGAAGCACACACTATTTCTTTTGTAATTACAGACATTTGATTAAGACTGTTCAAATTTGTAGTCTATGCACGTAATAGAAATACTCTAGTGCCTAAATTTGTGCGCGGTGACGCCTTAAATATTTTTAAAAAATATTTCGTAGCCGCAGCAGATCTATAAAAGGTATATCTATCAATTTTAATTGGCTAAAGGCCTTATTTTGTCTTGTAAAAAGTTAAGGGATGACCATTCATCCATTAGCCGTGCGTATGTTTGATTTGTTCCCATTATTTTCTGCAGATATACATATTCTTTTTTTGCTCGTAAACTGCAATTTCAAATGGGTGACATTGATTTTACCTACATCTAAGGTATTTTTATTGATCCATGATGGGATGCTCTATTAGCGTGGTCGTGTGTCTGTTACTGTATTCCATTAACCCATGTAAATTTTACATGTACTTCATATTGTGCAAATTATAAATTCTTTTATGATTGATCGACGAGTTCACCGTTTTCTCAAAGAAAGCATAGCAAAAGAATAGCCAAGTTTTTACACTGTAAGTGGTATGTAGCTTAAACTATTGTTTGTGACAGCGAGAATCGCACATAGTGAGAATTGACACAACAACGGCGAACGAAGCAGCATCAGACAAACAAAATTGCTATAAAAACGATTTAAAAATAATTCTAAATTCGTTTAACTTTTTCCTATAATATATATTTACGCCTATTATCGCATTAGCAAACAGTGTAGATCCAGATCAGCTGGCACTTCTAATCGATTTCTTTTGATTATTTTGTCTAAACAGTGTGACAAAGTTACCTCCCCTTATTTAAAGTACACCATTCATTGGTTTCTATCATTTAATTATTTTAAAATGTTGCTATTTGATTGGTTACTTTCAAAGTAATTCGTTAAAATACGCTAGAAAAAGTATGCACATAGATTACTGTATTTTGTTTAGTTGTTCATAGTCTTAAAAAGCGTTTAACAACAACCCATCTATAGACTCATCAAGAAACAGTGAGTAATAAGTGTTTTCTGAGACAGAATCATTCAACCAATCCAAATGAGCCATGTGATCAAGTTTGGGTGAGTTGACAGTATAATTAATTTGTATGTCTTTGGATGTTACTCGAGACGGATCTGAGAAAGCGAAAGCTAGCTAGCTAGATCCATGGGAGACATACTCATTAGAGAACTGACTAGGACTTTGATGCTTATATCCTTCTACATCAACTAGTTCAATCAGTACTCTCTGAGAACGCTAGCTGGATTATAACCGGGTCGTAGTTGGAACTCCATAAGTGGAGTAACATTGGTACAACAAGTATATGAAATAGTTTGTATATGGTGTGACTTGTTGATGATAACACTGTCAGCCTATGTTGAGCTGTATATAGTAGTACTGCAATATGAGACTGAATTGCAGCATATTTGATGACCGTATGTGATGGTCATATTATTGTCTGTCGTATGATAGGTATTACGGTCACAAACAGACTACTTGTTTTCTGTTGCTGATGATCTCTATTGGTTTAGTTTATAAGTATAAACTAATACGTGATAACGTTTGATGATCAAAGGTACTGATCATATAGTTATCAGCTTATTGATGACCATAGAGTTGATGTTCATAAAGTGCATGACAAACGGCTTAAGTCAAACTGATTTTGTGTATTTAAAGATAATTATATGAGATTTGTTTTCACACATCTTAATGATTTAATCAATCATTTGTCTCCAATCATAGCCAAAGAAGGCAAAAGGAAAATTCTATTATACGATCGGTACACGTTGCAAGGCGATAGTGAACATAAGAGTGATGCAGATTCCAAAAATATGATGCGGAGTGGCAGCTTCTGCGACAAACATTGGAAAAGATTAATAAAATGCTATCATCAATGCAACACAATGACAAGAGCATAAGCCAGGATACAAAAAGCCAATGAAACAATACGGCATCCAAGACCTATAACAATAAGAAATTCCATAATAAAAATGGTAATTGGTCAAATACAAAATGTCAAATATGTGGTGAAACTGGGCATGTTAAGTATAAATGTCAAAAGAGAGATAATCAAACTTCTAATAATTCACCTGCTGGTAATGTGAAACATTCGCATGTCAGCACGACAAGCAATCAAGGGGCTGGACTTTTTGTATGGACTTTTTGTACGAGCAATCATCAGTGACATTCCCAGTGAATGCTTGATTGACACAGGTGCTACACAGACAGTATTGTCGACCAGCGTATTTGATAGAATGATGAATCCAAACAGTCTGAGCGCGTTCAAGTCTGAAATAACAACAGCAGCAGGCACTCCCCTAGCAATATGAGGGAAAACTCAAATTTCTTTAGAAATTAATGAACAGGAGGTTGTAGCTGAAGTTATTGTTGCAGGAATTGATGTTTATGCTATAATAGGCCTTGACTTTATGAAAGCACATGACATAAAGTTTGATGTAATCAATGATACCATGACGATTCAAGGAAAAGAAATAAAACTCGACTGCACTGGCCCAATTGGTTGTTACCGAGTTGTGGTGACTGACAAAATTGTAATACCGGCAAGGTCGGAAATGATCATACGTGGAAAAGTTAATTCTCAGAGGTTTGATCGTGGCATGTTTATGACAGAATCTTCTACTCAAGTTCTTTCTGCTAACAAAGGATTGATTGCAAGGACACTGGTAGAGATGAAACCAGAGATTCCCATAAGGATGATGAATCCCTCAGATGAGGCACAAATCATTTATCCAGGAACAAATATTACATCGTTAAGCCCCGTCAAGCTTGTGACAAAAACCAAGTCAATCAATAATTTAGGGCAATTTCCATTGCATATGAAGGAGTTGTATGAAAGAACAACTGATGGTATGGATACTGAACAAGCAAAGGCTGTAGTAAAGTTGCTGAACAAATATGCTCATATCTTCGCGTAGACAGATATTGATCTTAGTAGAACAGGTGTAATAAAACACTGTATAGCAACAGGGGATGCCAGACCCATAAAGCAGCCATTACACCGATTACCACAGGAAATTGCGAAGGAGGTAAGCCTACAAATACAAGAAATGTTGGAAAAAACATCATTCAGCCATCAACTAGTTCTTGGGCTAGTGGTGTAGTCATGGTTAAAAATAAAGATGGCACACACAAATTCTGTGGATTATCGCAAGCTTAATGATATAACGCTAAAAAAATGCATATCCTTTGCCAAGAATAGATGAATCCCTAGACCAACTGGCTTGATCTAAATGATTTTCATGCCTTGATCTCAGCTCAGGGTATTGGCAAGTGACAACCTTCATAACAAGGGGGCCCCGCCCGGCTAGCTCAGTTGGTAGAGCATCGGACTGTCAATCCAGGGGTCGTGAGTTCGATCCCCAGCCGAGGCGGGAAAAAATTTCTCCGTAACAATTGAACTCGGACATTGCGTCTGAGAGTCATTTGTCCCTCACCTCTGATTCAAGTGAGGAAGCAGTCAGTCGCTTGCGGAGAAATTGGTTAGTACTGGTTGGAGACCCAGGAACACCGGTTAGGTGGACTGACCGCCGGGATATAACCTAGCTGTTGAAACCAGGCGTTAAACCCGAAACAAACAAACAAACAAACAAATCATAACAAGGGACGGCTTTGTTGAGTTCCAGGTAATGGCCTTCGGACTTTGTAATGCCCCTGCTACGTTTGAGAGGCTAATGGAGTCAGTTCTGTCTGGTTTACATTGGCAGATATGTCTCATATATCTTGATGATATAGTCATAGGGGGATCGTTTGATGAAATGTTGACGAACGTTTAGCTAGTCTTTCATCGTTTAGACGAAGCTGGTCTGAAGCTGAAAGCGAGGAAATGTCAGTTATTTGCAGAAAATGTAGAATTTTTGGAACATATTGTATCAGCTGAAGGAATACAAACTGATCCCATGAAAATAGAATGTATTCGAAATTGGCCAACTCCGGCTAATGTAAAAGAGGTGAGATAGTTTCTCGGTCTGTGTAGCTATTATAGAAGGTTCATACAAAATTTCGCAGATATTGCCAAACCTCTACATGTTCTGACAAAAAAGAAGCACAAGTTCGTATGGACCAAGGACTGCTCTAATGCATTCAAAACGTTGCAGCAAAAGTTGACTGAAACACCCATCCTGGCACACCCAGACTTTTCAAAACCATTCATTCTTGACACAGATGCAAGTGATTTTGCCATAGGAGCAATCCTATCACAAATGATAGATGGACAAGAAAGGGTTATAGCATATGCTAGTCGCACTCTCGCTAAAACAGAAAAGAGATACTGTGTTACGCGAAAAGGAGTGTTAGCACTTGTACACTGTTAAGTACTTTCGAAATTACCTGTATGGTAAAGAGTTCACCGTTAGAACAGACCATGAATCACTACGATGGCTGATGAATTTTAAAGATTCAGAAAAAAGGTTGCTAGATGGATGGAGGTGTTGTCAACCTATTACATGAAAATAGAACATAAGCCAGGGAGATTACATCGGAATGCTGACGCGGTCAGTAGAATTCCTTGTGGACAATGTGGAATCCATGGACATGCCTTTGTAGAAAAGGTTCGACGACATGTTTCACAGGTTCAGCAGTCTGAGACATTGTACGACACTGTCGGTGACATATCAATCAAAGACGCACAACTGAAGGATTCTGATACAAAATTGGTGGCAGCGGTGGGATCCAACGGATCAGAAGGATTCCAAAAAGACACAAACACCAGTGTCTGACCCACATTATCGCTAAACAAGTTAACTGGTATTAAGCAGTTGTTATGGCTGATATTTGGGATTGTATTGTCGTTATTAGCAATAAGTATTGCCCGTAGTATTTCATAGTTTGCATGTGATAAATTATATAACAGACAATGGATGAACTAAATGATGATAGAGACTTTATGTTTTACGTGCATCAGGTAGAGGTTTTGAAGGGGGAAATGCAAGCCTTAGGCTTTAGATTGAAATAGAGGCATTAGAACGAGAAGGCAGTGCTTTGACGCTAGCTGCGTCAACTGGTGCATCTCATATGCATTCATCAACTAACGAGAGACTTGTGTACGATTTGCCAAGCATACCACGAGCTAGCAGTACACCAAGGCATGTTTCTATCAAAGATGACGGTAAGAAAATATTCCCTGGTGGTCCTCCAAACATAAGCAACAAAATTGTTGAATGTTCAGAGGCCGGGACAGTCTTAGCATTTGATAGATTTGTTACCAAACGACCGAAAGTTACCAAACCAAGTAGCCCGGAGCCTGTTATCGACATAAACATGAACTTGCAAGCAGATGAGGGTGATAGTAGTACTGATTAACATAGAGAATCCAGGATATATATGAAGCCTGCAACGTTCGGTGGCATTTGTTCATGGTTAGAATACAAGGCCCATTTTGAGGCTTGTGCGCAGATCAACCAATGAACAATTAAACAAAAAGGGTTATATCTTGCAGTTTCACTTAGAGGCAAAGCACTAGGTGTTTTTGGCAACCTCACAAATGTGAAACATTCATATGATGAGCTATCAACAGCCTTGGAGGAAATATTCGCACCTCTTAATTAAAAGGAACTTTATAGGACTCAGTTAAGAGATCGAAGACAGAAAGCCACCGAGTCTCTGTCAGAATAAGGGCAAGATATACGCATGCTGGCTAACCTTGCTTATCCATCAGCACCAACTGATGTCAAGGAAATACTTGCAAAAGAGCAGTTCGTGGATTCGCTGCTGAATTCGGATATGAGACCTAGAGTCAAACAGGCTAGACCGGCTTATTTGAACGATGCTGTAACGCATGCGGTGGATTTGGAGACTTTCCAAAGAGCTAAACAGAAGTCTATGTGAGCACAGGAATAGATGCGTGTTGTAAACAGTTGAAAGTCTTGGAGTCTTGAACAGTTGTAATCCTTTTGTTTTTTTATATTGTTTTTCTGTGTGTTTTTCACAGGAACTTGATGCAGTATCCTTCTAGTGATATGAATTAAGAGACTATGTGAAACATGTCTAGTAATTGCGTTAATTCTTAAACCTGCGGGACGCATGAAATCGAAGGCGTGGGTAATGTGACAAAGTTTCCTCCCCTTATTTATAGTACACCATTCATTGGTTTCTATCATTTAATTATTTAAAATGTTGCTATTTGATTGGTTACTTTCAACGTAATTCGTTTAAATACGCTAGGAAAGGTATGCACATAGATTACTGTATTTTGTTCAGTTGTTCATAGTCTTAAAAAGCGTTTAACAACAACCCATCTATAGACTTATCAAGCAACAGTGAGTAATACGCATTTGACAGTATAATTTATTCCAATGTCTATGGATGTTACTCGAGACGGATCTGAGAAAGCGAAAGCTAGCTAGATAAACGGGAGACATACTCATTGGAGAACTGACTAGGACTTAGATGCTTATATCCTTCTACATCAACTAGCTCCATCAGTACCTTCTGAGAACGCATTGCTTTCTAGAAGGTCGGACTAGTTATAATAGATTACACGTTACAACAGGATCTGCACTGTCAGCTTTTTGGTCAGAAATAACCTAATAAATCAAAAGCGAAAAGTGTACATCCTGATCCTGATCAGGATCTACACTGTTTGTCCATTCCATATAAGCGTTAAAGGAAAGGGGTTAAGTGAAATTTAAAATTAAAATTTGCAAAACTGCAAACAATTTCTAAATATAGACCGCAGTCTGTGTTGTCTTACGTTTTTGTTTTGTATTGTAACAGCAGCTGCTACTGTGATACATCAAGTGAATATTTAAATTTATCCAAGACAATTTGTACTTGTTTTTAATACGAGAACCTGTTGGGGCAAGTGTGAGGTTGGTGCACCCTAGAATCTGGTTTAAACCCCCATTGGCATTTTGTTTTGCCACTGACCGTTCCAAGGCGGTAACCCCTCTTGTTCTCACTTTCGTTATTTGTTTGTGGCGTCCATTTTGAAACTGATTATTGTAATAGCATGCTCTCTTTTCCTCTCTACTTTTTGGCTTTGTGGGGAGGCTGTGTATGCTGGATGTGGCCATTCCTGATATGCATATTTCATTTTTTCCTATTATCAAGTTCATGAGATTTCGCGTAATATGAATAAGTTGTAATAATTCTACACAGATAGACTGGTTATACTGTAACCTTCGGGCTTCAAACACTTTAAACAACCCAACTGTTTTCCATACCCAAATGGAAACCATCAAATATTGATTCAATCCTTATATTTACACTCATTAATAATTTCATTAATACAGAAATAATTAGAAGAATTCGTAATATTACGGCTTTTTCGAATGACTGTTGGAACAGCTACGTTGACGACAAAAGTGAATGACGGCACGCTTTTTCGCAACTCGTGGCAAAACGTGCGTGCAAGGCGACGTCACACGTCAAAACATCGTGCAACGTCCAATAAATTGTTAACGGCTCAAGTGTAGCCACGCCTTTTAAATAAAACATCACACTGTTTACCATCAGAACTTATGATTCGTTAGATGAATAAGACTTCATCGTAGAGGATGAAGTTGATGTGTAAATATTGTTTTTTTCATCTACCCCGAAAATACCTAGTGTGTCAATAAAGTTTATTTGCGGCATCAAAATTTTCATTACGAGTCAGTTGAAATGTTCATCGTGCTAAATGAAGACAATAGAATAGCAACGTGTATAAAGACACGTTTTGCTCTTTTCATTTTATTTCAGGATTAGAATATTTATTTCGCGGGGACCAGTTTTCGCGCATAAGCCATTGCGGTGCCATTAATTTGCGCAGTTACATGTTTATTACTCTCTAACCTATGGTTAGAATTCGCTGCACTTTTATTTCGCGCACGTTTTCTAGTGCAGATTACCCGAAAAGTAAACCAGCGAGAAATATAAAGATACAACAGTCTCTCCCGAGGTTTATCATAGCAGTAAGCCTTATGATGAGAATTTAACCAAAAAGCCGAGTTTAATAATATAACTTTAAATTATCGTGCAACATAATTATGTAAGACAAAATAACACCAGAGGGAACGTTTCTTAACAATGTTAAACTCCAAAACAATGTGCGAATTTACCTGCCCTTGAAACAGCGCATGTTGTGTAAAAATATGTTTTATTCATTTTTTGTTCTTCTTAAATTACCATAAGTCATTGTTATTGCTGTAATAGTGTAGAGTTTGAATAGAGAGTCATAGTTTTACAGGAACGTCACTTTACTGTACAATTTTGTTTACAAGGGGAGGTGTGCTGAAAATGGCCAGGTCAGTGACCCCGAATTTTATTCGCTTATTCGATTGGAATTGCTTTTTCCAAACTTTTTATGCAAAAAAATCAAAAATTAAATTTGGGAATTTTACACTATTTTGAAAAAGTCGTTAGAAAAAAGGCAAAACTCGCTGCCATTTATAAAGCAAAAACGGCGTTGAACGGTACAGAACGTTGTAAAACAACTGTCCCAATATGCTAAATCTTAAATCACCAGAAAGGTATTTTCAGCGCGAAATCACCTGTGAAAGAAAAAATGAAAGTGAAACCCCAATTTTCAGCCAGCCCAATCACCCCAAGGATATGCTTCCTGCCTATTAAATTTTGCCTTTGGCGTTGTCTGTTATATGCAGGATTTATATTCTAAGATCCCCTCAAAGTTCTATTCTGTTTAGTTCCGCCCATTGTTTTCTCGTGTAGGGCAAACCCATCCTATAATCTGGGGACCATACGCCGCTGAACATGGAATTGTATTAATCTGAAAAAAACCGCATTGAAGGTTCCATGTTCACCGCCATATGCATACCATCGTTTGGGATGGATCAAAATTGTACTGTTTATTGGTGTAAATATTGAGTTGCGCTCAACCCGGGGCTAGGCGGCATTGGCAGTAATAAGCATTTCCATTACTGCCCATGAACAGGCTCAATCAAACCGAGCCTGCAATATTTTCATATTTGTCGTGGTCGAGGATCTTCAAAATTCCCTTTTCTTCTATTGTAATTGTTACAATTAATTTTGAACCAATAACAATGCCGTAATAATAATAATTTTTCGAATATTAATTCTCATTTTTAGTGTCTAAATTTGATTTTTATATGTCGTTTTCTTAAATATTTATTTGAACATTTAATGATGAAAGCATATATTTCGTTGTTGAGTATTTAAAGTTTGAAGGTAGGTTAACATACAAATTCTGAGGCAAAGAAAGTGATATTTTGAACTGATGATAAACTGCTTAACCCTTTACTTGATGTACGACCAATGCAGATCATCATCAGTTGAAAAATCTATGTCATTTGACTGGGGTATACACAATGGTCACTTTCGGAAATATTCTAATAAATGTAAAAGCAAACAGTGTACAGCAAAATCAACGTACTCCATATCCCATGGAGTAAAGGGTCAAATATAACTTAAGCAAAAGAATCAATGTCTTGTTTTCCGCCGAAGGATTGACTATTACAAAGGTCTTCCTTGAGAGTCAGGTATGTTCCCATGCTGTTTTCAATTAAAACAATTTAACATTTCGCTTTCGAAAATATTCTTATAATGCATTTATATATAGAGGATACAACATGAGTGGTCATTTTATACTGAAATTATTAAACGAGTCATCTAAATCGATATAAACGAGGCTTTTGTCGAGTTTTATATCGATTTAGATGACGAGTTTAATAATTTCAGTATAAAATGAACACGAATGATGTATTCTATTTATCACATACCCTGAAAAAAAAGAAGCAAAATCCATGAATTGTTCCTTTCTATCGCCTAGTAGAGCGAAATCAAAACGTGTGTAATTCGGTCGTATCGGGTGATACATATCGGTCGTATCGGGTGATAGACTGGAAAGAAAAATTTGAAATTCATCTAGAAAAAGCACAATTAGAGGAAAAAGAAATATTAATTTTAGGGGATATGAATAGAGATCTTTTAAATTCTCAGATTAAAAATGATTGGACTAATTTTATGTTTGGCCTTGGATTCACACAAATTATTGACAAACCGACTCGAGAAGGGCAAAATTTTAAAACACTTATAGATCATATTTATACAGACAATGCAGACAATATGTGTAATTTTTCTGTTCCTAAAATTGGGATAAGTGATCATTATCCAATATTTTGCAACAGAAATGCAAACTATAAAAATTTATGCAATTCACATCAGTTTATAAAATACAGATCCTTTAAGAATTTCAATAATGATAATTTCTCAAAAGATTTACGACTTATTGATTGGTCAACCATTTTTAATGAAACTGATTCAAATAATGCTGTAGATTCTTTTATGGACTTATTTATAAACGTCTTGGACAAACATGTCCCGGTTAGACATCACAGAGTAAAGAGGGCAAATCAGCCTGATTGGGTAAATTCTGATATTCTAGATGCAATAAAGCAGAGAGATAAATTTAAAACAAAGAATGATGTTGAGAACTATAGATTATTGAGGAATAAAGTAACAAGTCTAATGAATGCAGCAAGAAAATCAAGTATTGAACGGAAGATAGAAGATGGTCAAAACAATCCTGCTAATATTTGGAAAATATTCAAAGAATTCCAAAATCCAAATGGACACAAATCTGCTATTAACCAGTTAAATATTGATGGTTTTGAACTAAATGACTCGGAAACTATGAGCAATTATTTCAATTCATTTTTTACTAATGTTGCTACTTCGCTAAAAGAAAATACAACTTATTCAGATTTTCCAGAAATCAAAGAATATGTAAATGGAAAGGTACCTAAAGAAATGTTTTTTAACATTCCATATATTACTAAAGAAAAAGTGTGTAAAATGCTTAATGATTTAGACACATCCAAAGCCACAGGTCTGGACAATTTGGGTCCACGGCTTTTGAAGATGTCGGCCAATGTAATATATCCTGTAATACATCACTTAATTAATTTAAGTATTAAAGAAAGCACAGTACCAGACTGCTGGAAACTAGCTAAAGTTAATCCACTTTTCAAGTCAGGGTCTGCTCAAGATGTAAATAACTACAGACCAATATCAATTCTTCCTACTTTATCAAAATTAATAGAAAAACATGTTCATGATAGTTTTATGGCATATTTAAACCATTACAATCTTTTAAGTAAATCACAGAGTGGATTTAGAAAAAATCACAGTTGTTAAACAGCATTAGTAAGCATGTTAGATAAGTGGATCAAAGCATTAAATGAAGGAAAATTTGTTGGAGTAATCATGATTGATTTCAGAAAAGCTTTTGATCTTGTTGACTTTGATATCTTAATAAGGAAACTAAAACTATATAAATGCAGTGATCAAACAATTAAATTTTTCAAATCCTATCTTTATGAACGAAAACAAGTTGTAAATTTGAACGGTGTACTCTCTGGGGAAGCTGAAATCAAATGTGGTGTTCCCCAAGGCTCAATTTTAGGGCCTCTACTTTTTCTATTATTCATTAATGATTTGTCACAAGTCTTATCGACAGCTGTTAATAGCGCCGACTTGTATGCTGATGACACTACAATCAGTGACATCAGTTTTTCCAAAGATATACTACAGCAAAATCTTCAGCATTCATTAGATATTCTTGAAATCTGGTGTAAAGAAAATGGCATGGTGCTTAACACTGAAAAAACAAAGGTCATTTTCATCACAACTCCGCAAAAAAGAACCAAAATGGGAAATATTCAGCTTAATGTTAATTATAAAAATATCAGTTTAAAACTAACAACAGGAGATAAACTGTTAGGCGTACATATACAAGATAATCTTAAATGGGATGTCCATGTTAATAGTATAAAAAGAAAAATAGCCTCAAATATATGGCTTTTATCTAAAATAAAATACTTTATACCCTTAAACAGTAGAATAATGTATTATAAAGCTTATATACAACCGCATTTAGACTTTTGTAATGTTATTTGGGGAGGCACTGGAGGAAATAACTTAAATAAACTACTCTCGTTACAAAAAAGAGCATGTAAAACAATATTTGGACCAGAATATGTAAGTTTTAAGGATGCAATGAACAAAATTAATTCTCTTACTATTCACCAGAGAATTGTACTTCAGAAAGCCAAATTTATGTTTAAAGTGCATAATAAACTTGTACCTGAATACATACAAGAAATGTTCCAATACAGGGAGTCATCCGGTTTCAATATAAGAAATTCCAGCTCTACAGATTTTAAAGTACCGCGACCAAGAATAGAATTATTCAAGGAAAGTATGTCTTACTCTGGATCCAGGATTTGGAATAGTATACCGGAAAGCATAAGATTAAGTAAAACACTTAATCAGTTTACCATTAAACTAATAAATGGGATAAAGCAGAACTAACTATAATACATACTTCCAAAAACCGCACACCTTTTTTTATTTTTTTTTATTTTTTTTATTTTTATAATAATCAATTAAACTCTAATACATTGAATGTAAAACATTTTGATTATGATTATTTTGATGAATTAAGTTAAACTTGATTGATCATGTTCTTAACTTTTATCGATCGCATTATATATGTATATTAATTTATTATTTGTTAATGTCTCTGTTTGTATTTTGCATATCATTGTTGTTTCTATGTGTTGTTATTACTGAATATATGTATGTACATATTAAGAGGGCCCCAAGGGAGATTAGTTATTTTGACTAATTGGGTTACCCTCTATAAATAAAGGCATTCATTCATTTCATTCATTCATTTCATAAGCTAGTCCCCAAAGAATTTATCCTACCGTTTAACCATTTGCCAAAATAAGTAAACATAAAAAAATAAAATTAACTGCGCTAGAGTCTAGACATTAAAGAACCTACCAGTTATAGGCTTCTGAAGTTGTGTTTTTCGGCGTTATTCGGCGTTAGCTGTCTAAGCTCACTTTTGACCTAGTTTTTCGACCAATGAAATATTGTAAATAAAACTTATTATGCAGCGGGAAAATCAAATAGATTATTTAGATTGGTTATTAGTGGGTCTCGGTAATGATTACCGTAACGATTTTTATATTGAGTGTAAGTATTTACATGGCACTTATATGTTCGGGCATTTTCGTTTTTAAAAGCGATAATTGTATTGGAGAAAAAGATATTTACGGTATAAAAAAACCCAGTTAAGTCAATTGATGGCTTAATACGATTTTATATGGAATATTCATGGGTGTCAGGTTAACACTCGAGTACAATACACAGTGTAAAACGACAGAGAAGTGCAGATATTTCTGGTTCTTACTGGTTCCTTTCTAGTTCCTTTGATACTGATTGTTAATTTCAAGCCCAGATATTCAAATCCCGTTGGTGTAGTGGTTATCACACTCGCCTCTCAAGCGGAAGGCTCCGGGTTCAATACTCGGTAGTGACACATTTTTTTTTTAAAGTTAATTTACGTAAAAGTTGGTAGATTTCGCTCTTGTAACAAGTTGCTATTATTTTCATTTATTGTATTTTAATAACATTTATTTGTCATGAGTACTAACTCTACAAGAGGTATTTTATTGAAACTGAATAAATGTACAGTTAATGTTAGACATTCTTCTTTAATCGACGTATTATCACCAGACGAAATTTTTGCACGCTCTTTATTTCTTTCTTTCTTATATATAAAAATCTTTTCCATCAACGCCGTTTATCTTTTTTAAAAGATATTTCTTGTATTAAATAAATCGATCTATGTATGACGTCATTTGTGTAAACTTTCAAAGCGGCATATGACAACATTGAAATTTGCTGGATATAAACTCATAATTTGGATTGAAAATGTGATTCTGGTGCTTTTATTTTGTTTCTGGGATGTTGTAAGATCACACCGACGATGTTCTGAAAACGATGTCAGCGTCTGGGTCATTTTGTTTTCGATTTAAACGAAATGAAAATGGCTTTGTTGCTGTTGTTGAATTTCATCATGGACTTTCCTATTGCTATCTTACGGAGTAAACAAGTGTCAGAAAGTTATATTTTCCGTGGATATTATCAATATAAGGGATGCTTAACTTCCTTATATAAGTTGATTGCTTGCCTGAAGTGGTCAGGTTTTAAAAGTAAGTCATTTTCATAAATTTGTTTTGATCGCTGATAACGCGGATGAATAGTGATTCGGCCGCGATATATAACTAGTTATATATCGAAAATATATAACGGGTGTTATTACACTCCCACACCGGAAGGTATGTGATAATAGACATTAAATTACAGTTTGACAGCTTATTTGTGTAACCCATATGACTTTGTTATTGCGAAAAAAAAAATTTATTAGTTACACAAAAAGTGCACTTAATAGTTTATTTTGAGGTTTGTGTGAACAATTAAACAGTCGACCAGCTGCGTTGGGTCTCTCTGTTTAATATACATACATGCCTTCAAATTAACAATAACATTTAGTTGTTGTATCATTCTGTTTAATTATTTTTATATTATTCTCTTCGTGTTTTTGTACGCACAGTTCTATTTTTATTCCCAGTTCTATTATTATTCCAAATATACCCGATCTGTATAGATAATATATTAAGACGAAATCCTCCGTCTTACCTGAAAGCATAAACTAAATAAAATCAGTAAAAGCGCATCGCTATGTATATGATACAGATAATTGTAAAATCATTGCACAAAGATCACACACGTATTAAAGCGGGAGTCGTAAAAAGTAATACTATGCAGGAGAAAAGCATGCCAAGTCCCATTTACAGTACAGAAAATCATAAAATTGACAACCGGATCGGAAGCGGATTGGAGCGCAATCGAAGCGCAATCGAACTGGAAACGGAATGGAATCGGAGCGGATCGCTTTAAGCGGTTGGATCGCTTGGAGTGAAAAGACCGGGGCATTTTGATCGGATCGGAATCGCTTTGAACGCTCTATCGCTTGGAGTGAAAAGACCGGAGCGTTTTGACCGGATCGGAATCGCTTTGAGCGTTTTGATCGCTTGGAGTAAAAAGACCGGAGCAATTTGATCGGATCGGATCGGATCGTTTCTATTTATAGTTTTTCAGTTATATATAGAAGCGATCCGAATCGCTCTTTCCGATTCTTTTAACGATTTTAAACAAAGCAATAGAGTTCTTTCACATTGTTACCTCCCCTTAGCGCTCTCTAAATTTGAAGAGCATATTTAGTCGATAAATGCACGCGAGGGGGCATCGTTTACTATTGTTAATATGACTAAGTGATTATAAAATTAAGAAAATGTTGATTAATCATTTCAAATTTATAAAAAAGTAAGTTCAGTCAAACAACGAAGAATAAAAAAAAACGTTATGATCATTTACAAGCACATCAAGAAAGTTTATGCGCATTTTAAACATTGTTTATCGCGGTATTTTCAGGACGCGAGTATCCAACGGATTTGTTTGGGTTTTTTATGAAAATACACACGTGAATTGTGTTTACTAAAAATAAATCTGTATAATTGACAATTCAGACGAACATTATCGGACATTTTACCGTTTTACGGCATTTCTTTTGTAACGCTATAATTTATAGTGAAATGAGACATAATTATATTCTTATGTAGCTAGTCGGCGACTAGGTTGATATGTGTTTTGCGTGTTTTGCTTTTAAGAAAAAATATTACGTACTTACATAATAGGATGATTCCAGCTACAACCCGAGAAATCGTTAAACTGATTGAACCAAACGAATATTGCCGGACGGCAGGCCAACCAAAACCTACTAAAAAAAAATCCAGATAGGTTTTTTTTAATAAAAACTATTTTGATGTTGAAGTTCGTAATTGTTGTTGCTGAAGGTTTTGAAATATAATATTTTCATTTCTGTTTAAAATCAAAATGACCATGGACCAAAACAAATGAATGGGACTGCGATATTCAGGTCCGAGTTTAGTTTTATGACATTTAGCTGTTGTGTACATGTGTGCCCGAGGCAGCGTGTCACTATCACGTAATCTCTCAATAAACAGGAAATTTAGGAGCCGTGACCAAGACCAAGTTTCTTAATATTAATTAATATAATTGTAAAACCCATTCTAAATTCAGTTAAATTTATGTTTCATTAATTATCCTTTTCAATATTTTTAAATCCTGAGATTTTGCATGAAAATCCTTAGATCCGGAGAAGAACCTTACGGTCCGGAGATTTCAGATAAAATCCTTAGATTTTTGAGGTCTGCGGACATTTTATCTTCTTTCTACATCATTCCCGTAACACGTAGATATTCATGAAATGCGACTTAAACTAATGTCTATTGACTATGGCTGACGATTTTATAAAAAAAGATGTTTATAATAACATGAATAACTTAATAAGCTTAACGGGCGTTGAATACAACGACGATACATTGCTGAATTCATTCGTTTACCTCCAATTTAGAGAGATCATGTGACATAAAATATATTTCTTGAAGTAAACGCATTTTGTCAGAAAAACTCGATACGCTTATATATGTGTCTTTGGAAAATATACAGTAACGTGTAATCCACAATGTATTTGTTTTCATATAAGACTTCCCGATTCAAAGTGGCAACCACGTTTTTGATTGTTTTACGCTTTTCACAGTCAAATCTTGCCGACCAGACGTTTTAAGCCTATTATATTCGGAAATTCTAAAACTCGAATTTATTATGCTTTATCATAATTATTATTACAATTATCATTAGCTTTAAGACAACACCGTGATCATATCTGGTTATTCTGTTAGCAATGACACAGTTAAATGCCCCCTCACTTGTCGGTTTAGGATAAAACCAATATTTTCCGCACCTAACGTGGCGTACGACGCATGCGCACAACAATGTGAAAGACCTCTATTTTTGACAATAATTTAATTGAGTTTTCTGCTATCAAACACTAGTAATTTAAAAATTGATTTAACGATAATTTTGTAAATAAAACTGAAAACATATTATAGTAAATGGTGTGTTTGTCATTCACACGCATGATAGTATTGAAATTATGTTCGGAACCTTTTTGTATAAAGTGCTCTTTAAGCAAAAATACGTAATATTTTTTCTTACACAAGGGAAGAAATACGGAACATTTACATTTACCCGTGCTTCATTATGGAATTAAAGTGTTTTTTATTTAGTAAGGAGATTCACAACTGAAATGTATTTAATGCTAATAAACGTTTTTGAATGTAAACATTTATTAAGTTCAGTAAGAAATATAAACCATAAACGCTGTGCGAAACTATTTTTTCCCTAATGATTTCAGCGCGAGATGCTTTATAAGTTCAATGTAATGACCAATGAAAAGCGGGAGCGAAAAGATCGGAATCGGAAGAATCGGTTTAAGCGTAAAGATCGTTTGGAGCGCACTGTTAATGACCAAGGAAAATCGGGAGCGAAAAGATCGGAATCGGAAGAATCGGTCTGAGCGTAAAGATCGTTTGGAGCATATTGTCTGAAGTGAAAAAATTGGAGTGCAATCTAATTGGAATTGGACCGAAATGGGAATAGAATCGGATCGGTTATAGATGACATTAGGATCGGAAGCGGACCGGATCGGAATCGGAAAATTTGTCAATTTCATAATTTTCAGTACAATGCCAATGCAAAGCTAAAAATAAAATCAGGTTAATTTAAAGAGTTTTACAGATTTTATATTTACTTGTTTTGAAATCAGTACGGGGATGTTAGAAACGGATGACTGCCGATACAAGATACCATCGCTGTGTGCAGTGACGTGTTACATCATTAGTTGATCGTGTCCTGCCTAAGTTTGATTTGCTGAAAACTATGTATGATTAAAATTCTTAAACACATATGGTAGAACGAGAACTATTTTGTAATACCCTTATAAAACATATTTTACAGATACCTGATTATTTAATTTGAACTTTATTCGATAAATTAAAATAATACACTTGATGATAATATCCCACTTTTTCTTAAGTATATTTGTCTGTTTAACAGTCTTTCTTTGTTGCTTTGTCATTTTACAAATTTAAAGATAACTTGTAGTTTATTACATGCTATATTTGGTAATAAAAACAAATTCAATTTTTTATGAAATTTAGAATAATTGTGATTCGTACAAATGGACTCCAGTATGTTGATACCATTTACCATAAATGACATTCCAAATGGCGGCCGTCAAATAATCAAGCGTAAATGTCAAAAAAGACACCACCAAGAAATGAAATGAGAAACCTAGGAGTTTCCCCTTGGAACGGTCAGTGGCAAAACAATTTGCTACTGGGGGCTTTAACAAGGTTATAGGGTGTACAGACTTCACCCTTGTCACATATAGTCAAAAAATACAAGTTGTCTTGGTGCATTATCTCTATTCTTGCCCTCACAGGCAGCCAATGAAGAGATTTAAGAATTTCAGTAGTAGGATGATCATATTGAGCATTTGTAACAACTCTTGCAGCTTGGTTCTGAACTTTCTGACCAGTTTGGCAGGGATATCCATAAAAAGACCATTGCAGAAGCCAATATGTGAATGAATAAGCATGTGTACCATTATTTCTGTTGATTTTTTAGATAGATGTTTGCGAATGTCTTTTAGATTTCTAAGCTGGGCATAAGCGATCTGACATTTCTTTCTAATATGAGAATCAAAATTTAGAGTGCTATCCATGTGTACACCCAGATCTCTTACATGATCAACACACTTTACTTCACATTCTCCAACACTAATGCTTGAAATGTTAAGTTTTGCTAGCTGATACTTAGTTCAATACATGATAATTTCAGTTTTCGAGTTGTTCATTTTCAACTTAAACTTATTCATCCACAAGATGATATCATGCAAACAAATCATTTAGCTGTTGTAGAACAAACGTCTCATTCTGTGTATTTCAAGCTTGAATTCTGAAAGCAATTTTATGGTCGTCAGCATAACCACGAAGTTCAGCTGGGTATTTTTTCTGTTCAGAGCAGCAATATACATTGTAAAAATAACTGGACCTGCACAGGAGCCTTTTGGGACCCCGAAATGTAGTGGTGATGTGTTAGAGGATGAATTATCAACAATAACTTTCATTGTTCTTTCAGTCAAATAGGATTTTACCTAGTTCAATGGAGTATCTTTAATACCAAAGTCATCAATTGTTACTTTATTGTTGTCAATAGCATCCAATAAATCGCTGTAAATTTTTATCATTGCTGTCTCTACACCATGACCTTTTCGATACACACTTTGATATGATGGAAGATGACTATTTCCATGTTTTAAAATATGCTGAGTAATTTGTTGTAAGGCAGATTTCCTCAAGAACTTTTCGACAAGTTTGACACAGGCCGATGGTTCTGAAGTTCTAAGGGGAGATCTTTCTTCTTCAGTAAAGGTTTGATCGCAGAATTTTTCCAATCTTTTGGAAACACACCTGATGATAGTGATCTATTGATTATTTTTGTCAAAACTGGTATAAAATAATGAAGATTATCTTTCAGCTTTGGTGTCGGAATAACATCTAATTCTCATGTTGTTGATTTTGATCTTTGGATTAATTTAATGACGTCATCTTCTGAGAGTAATTTGAACTCAGTCAACGTAGCGATGAAGTCATTTCTCAACTTTGTAGTTTTATCAACAAAGAACTGAAAAAAGTCGTTGGCTAGAGACACAGTATCATTGTGCGGTGGATATGGATTGTCTTTTGTGCGACCCTGACTTTGGAGGGAAATTAAACGCTTGAATAATTACAATGGTAATGGAAGGGAGATTACTTATCACAGTATCATTGTGCGGTGGATATGGATTGTCTTTTGTGCGACCGAGCAGACAGGAAGTTACCCCGTACAGTTTTTTTCTCACCACCTCTGCCGCACTTATCTTTGACTGACAATACTTATTTCTCAATGTTGCTTCTGCAGTAGTGTAACAGTTTTTGACATTTTTGTATATACTTTCTGTCAATTTTGATTTGTCTTTCAAGTAAGTACTTTCTTTTGATTTTTTTAATTGCTTGAGAGATTTCAAATATCCAGAATACCATGGCATATTTGGTCTACAGATAACAGTTTTCTCTTTAAGTGGAGCATGTTTGTTAATTACATCTGAGAGGCCGTCGGTAAAGTCTGCAACAAGATCATTTACATTTGTTGATTCATTAATTCGTAGATTTAGTTCAGAGATGTCTTTTTGAAAACATTCCTCATGTACAGATTTTCAGTTTCTATGTCTGACAGTTTTGACAACTAATGGAGGGCGACACTGTTCTACATAGCAACTAACGAAGCAGTTATCAGAAATATAATAGTCAGACAACGGTTCAGTTACATCTAAAAATGTGTCTCTTTTCCTGGTTATGATTAGATCCAGAATATGCCCATTGTACAGGATTCTTAACTCTCTGCACAAAGCCAGATGTGTGAAGACATTGCATACTTTCTATTGCAAGTTTACAGAAAGTGGATAAGGAAGCCGATGATATTGTTATAAGAGCTCATCCTCTTTATGAAGTTGCAAGCCTTGCTCAGGGTTACATTCGGCATGTTCTCAAACCACACATTGATTTGGAATCCGATCACCAAAGACATTTCCTGAAAATTTCATTTTTAAATAAAGGTATAGATTTTATTGACTTTCCAAGTGTATTTAAAGATAAAACTTTTGAATCGGCTATACCTAATTATTTCACGAATACTGAAACACCCGTCGTTTGTTATAAATACAACAAACCAATTCGAAAAACAATTTTTAATTACAATAAAATTACATCGGATTTACAGATTGTTGAGAATACACCTAAATCATGAGACTGTTCCAATTTAAAATTTTGCTATCAACCTGCCGGTCACATCGTAACAGGGGATCTAAACGTTATCAAAGACTCTAGAATACGCAATTTAATTTCAAAATGTACAAAATATAGAATTCCATGAGACATCGACTTTAATACCTGTCGCGCGGAAATTGCAGAGTTTTAAAACTCTTTTTGCAATAAATGGTTTAAACGAGAACATGCTGAGCCTAATGTTCTTACAAACTGGAAAAAACAAATATTCAAAATAAATGACACTCGTATATCCTTCTATAAAAGAAACATAGCCTTATTACCACCTCGACCTCGTTTTAACTTTCGTCATTTGAAAAAGGGTATTCAAGATTTTCACAACAGATTTGTTTGAAGACCTGCTGATAAGGCTGCAAATAATATAATTATAGTGTGACGTATACATTATATTAATTTTCAAAGAGCTTAATAGCACTAATGGTTATAAAATGACCTCTTCATCTGAGAGTGATATTGTTACTGTACACACTCTACAAATTACAAAATTTAGAATCAGTGTTGAGCCGAAACAAGACAAAGTACCTACTATGTATTGGTTGCCTAAAATGCACAAAACACCGTACAAAGCAAGATTTATTGCAAACTCTAGTTCTTGTACAATAACAAAATTATCCGTGCTCTTAACATCTTGTCTTACAGCAAGTCACGGGTATTGCATAGTAACATCATTAGCCATTCAAAAGTGTCATCTAAACCTATCTGGTCTCACCATAATCATAATTGCAAAGGTGAGAAAACATGTTATCATCTTCCATTGTATTATAATAAGGCGATAATCAGTTCTGTTAACTCCATTGCTAAATCTTATAATCTTACTGAATGCACTGTAAATTTTAGTAGGGTACAAATGTATTTCAACCATTGACAATTATAATGAATTATTTAATGATTTAATATAATGCATGAAATAGTATAACAAACAAGTAAGTACATAACAGCATATACAAAAGTTGTTAAATTGCCCTGCCCAATATGTGATATTAATGAATTATTTCTTACCATTCCATATTACACTTCATTAGTTTAAGTTTGATTTAATTTCATATTATTTCATTGAACTGTGAAAGTACTCATATAGTACTCGTAAAGTACTCATAAGTACTGACCATTTTTCGACAGTACTGAAGTAAGTACGCATACTTGTACTTGTAATTTAAGGTGAGTACTAACAGCTGAGTACTTGAAAATTGGTACTCGAGTAAGTACGAGTACAAGTACAAGTACGAGTAGTGAAACCCTGAAACATAAATGACCCCACACAAGAAAAAACGGAAATTTATGTCAATAAACCCCGTTTAAAAAATGATATTAAAGAAACGGACCATGTTTATACAAGGCACCAGCTCGTTATAGCTTAACAATCTTCTGTTACAACATATTTTATCTTCCTTATTACAGCCAGAAAACTGTCAATTAAATAACTCAGTAGAATGTATGGTACAACTACATGTCGAAATCATTTTTTTGGGAATATTTTATAAAAAACAGTCTTTGAGGTTGCAAGATCGTTAGTTCAAACTAAACTAACAGAATACTCGATACAGTTCAAGAAGTGGTGTCATGTGCTAATTTTGATAAATTATGTCCTTTTTGTTTAGCAAACACATTTATAATAATCAAAGTACGGACGTACTGTAGTATGTACTACTCCTGGTTAATGTTAAGAAAATAATTTTAAAAATATGTTTTCACATAAACAATTAAATGTTCAGCATTTGTTTCGAAAACGGTGTGCACCAGCCAGCTCTCAAATAATAGAGATATTTTCATTTTTATTCCATTTTAATCATGTGATATGTCTCAAATTAGGAATGGTATTAATAATTCAATTACTTTAACACGTGTTTTTGCTATTTAGAACGTAACGTTGTGTTTTTTATTTAGAACGTAACGTTGTGTTTTTTATTTAGAACGTAACGTTGTGTTTTTGTTATTTAGAACGTAACGTTGTGTTTTTGTTATTTAGAACGAAACGTTGTGTTTTTGTTATTTAGAACTTAACGTTGTGTTTTTGTTATTTAGAACGTAACGTTGTGTTGTGATTTTTCAGACAACCCTTCATGGACATTTACATTGTGATTGTTTATGACGTACGTCCGTAGTTGGGCTTCGCTCTGGCATTTTTAATATATTTATAGATATTTAAATGTTAACAGAAGTAATGAAACTTGGTCCAAAAAAGAGTGATTTCTGTCTTTTTCCTTTAAACCTTAAAGATGACAAGGTTATTCTCAGTGACATAATAATAATATATCATGTTACTGAGAATCACATGTATCTTCGTTCCCTTTCCCTTCAGTATTAGAAAGTTAAAACATTTATTTTGGATTTAATACAACGAACTGTAAATATATGGAGACGTTCCAATAAATCAAATTAAATAGGCTCCGTTGTACACAAAGGCATGCATTTTCTGAAAATCAAAATTCAGTATTACATCAATAGGCACGGTTACCGAGATCAAACAGGCTTTGATCTTTCATAATTTAACCAGTGTGTAATTCATTAACTACTTAAGTTTCCTAACTTTCAGTTATTAGACTAGTGACTTGAATTATTTTTTGAAATTCTCATACTCTTAAGAGCAATATCATTTCTGTATAGAATTCTACAATTTTGGCGATATTCAATGCCTATCGGGAGAATTTCAACCTTAAAAGACTTCCTTGAATTTCTTTGACCTGAAATGGCATGCTCAACAACAAAAAAACAACGTTGAAGTTCCGTGACATTTATATCTTTTCATTGCATTGTATATGTGGTAGTAATTTGTCACGAACGTTTTTAAGTTCCCGCGCGGTGCCGTTGAATTGGACAATTAGGCTAACAGAACGAAATTCGCACAACGAGACACCGTCCTGATTCGTCACCATGACACTATATTATTACAAACACTAAAGACAAAACGTATTCGTATATTAAAAGCAGAAGACATCTAAAAAGATATAAACAAGTGAAATTTACAGATAAAAACATTTGCATCCCTTCACAATTTTGGAGATCATTAAATGCAAAAGTAACATGTGCAAAAGCTGATTAATATATCCAACTACAATATAATGTTGAGATTATAATGATATGAAAACCCAGCTTTATGATATTCTAGAAAGACTCTCACTATGTCTACTTCCGTGTTCAAGGTCAACGGGATATGATACAAATCTACAGACAGCATACTCACTGTCGTCTAAGGGTTGCGATGTACCACGTGTTGTGTCCCATGTCACATTTATCTAGATGGCGACCAGATTAGCAACGAAAAGCTATGTTCATTTGACGATATAAATGATAGAAATAAATGACCTAGATGGACTTTTTTCAAAGTCGAGGCGAGAACGACGACATTTTTTGAAAATTTATTCTCTGACAATTCGGTAATTTATTTAATAATATAATAATAATAATAAAATAATAATAATTTAATCTATTAATAATATTGTCAAACGGAATCGCAGCCTAAAAGGAAAGCATTCGGCTACTGAACAAACAATCCCTTTCTTCACAAGATCCAAGTATTCATAATAATTAACAGTTCATATACAAATTGGATACAATAGAACACATACCTTTTCGTTTATAGTATGTTTGCCATCATGAGAACTGCCACAGGGTGCTTAACATTTTGGAGTAGAACGGTTACACAACAGTGATACTGTCATTATGTTCCTTTTATTATATATCCTTCTGTTTGAAAACAAAATTCAATACACTAAACCATAAAATTTAAGTCAACAACATTGTTTAAAAAAATGTATTAATTACTAAAAACGCAATAGTAAACTTATGAATGGCGCAAGAATATCGTAATTGTTATAGAACAGTAATAGAAATATCCTATGTTTTTGAGTTCGGTATGTACCGAAGAATACCGGAAAATTACGATCATAATACAAAATGAAGCATGACGTAGATATGACGTCACATATAACACAGACAACTGGGAATCAGAAAACAACACTGTGTGATATGGATTTAATGATCTGCCTCGTTGCATCAATCGTTCGAATACATGACGTAGACATGACGTCACATATAACACAGACAACTGTAGAGATACGGACTCAGAAAACCACACTGTGTGATATGGATTTACTGATCTGCCTCGTTGCATCAATCTATCGAATACATTGCACACGTTGCATTATGCTTAAATTATTCATTAAAAAATCATTAATGTAATTGTTACATAGAGGATACAACATGAGTGATCATTTTATACTGAAATTATTAAACGAGTCGTCTAAATCGATATAAAACGAGGCTTTTGCCGAGTTTTATATCGATTTAGATGACGAGTTTAATAATTTCAGTATAAAATGATCACGAATGATGTATTCTATTTATCACATACCCTGAAAAAACAAGCACAATCCATGAAATGTCCCTTTCTATCGCCTAGTAGAGCGAACTTAAAACGTGTGTAATTCGGTCGTATTGGGTGATACATAAGCTAATCCAAAAAGAATTTATCCTACCGTTTTCCCATTTGCCAAAATAAGTTTAAATAAATAAATAAAATTAACTGCGCTAGAGTCTAGATAAAAGAATCTATCATTTATAGGCTTCTGAAGTTGTGTTTAATTAAATAAATCGATCTAGTGTATGACGTCATTTGTGTAAACTTTCATAGCGGCATATGACAACATTGAAATTTGCTGGATATAAACTGGAAATTTGGATTGAAAATGTGTTTCTAGTGTTTTTATTTGTTTCGGGGATGTTGTAAGATCACACCGACGATGTTCTGAAAACGATGTCAGCGTCTGGGTCATTTTGTTTTCGATCTAAACGAAATGAAAATGGCTTTGTTGCTGTTGTTGAATT
>JAZAYU010001332.1:0-57814 GCA_038501625.1 Corbicula japonica
AAGGAGTTCTTTGCCAAAATCAAAGATCTCCAGAAATAAGATCATAATCTTAAAAATGCTTACCTTTTTGTCATGCATATATGAATATACTTATAAATGTGTCACATTTTAACAAATTACCACCTGCTAGAACAGTATGATTACACATAGAAATGACTTTGAAACAATACAATATAGAGAATATTTTTTTTTTACCAGTTATTCGTATTTTCACGAGTGGCAAAACCACATGAGTGAAATATATTTCTATCTTTCACTGGTAAAAACAAATTTTCTTATTATTTTTTGCTTTTAGAGGACAATTTATGTGATTCGACATAAAAAATTGCATGAAATGGCACCAAAACGTTTTTTTATCACGTGATGTCATAAAGCAATATTGGAGCCTGTTTCTTAAATGTTCTCATTCGGAATTTTCTGTAACGTTAGGGTACCAACTTGAAAAAAAAAACAGTGAAAATAAAAATGATATTCCACTGTTTGAAAACAGTGAAATACCACTTTAATTTCACCAGAAAAATTCAATAATTCACTGGAAAGCATAAAATAAAAGCATTGTTTCAGTGGTTTATTAGCTCACCTGATCACGAAGTGCTCATGGCGGGCGTTTGTGATCGCCTGATGTCCGTCGTCCGTCCGTGCGTCGTCAACTTTTTCTTCAAACGACTTCTTCTCCTGAACTCCTGGGCCAATCTTGCTGAAACTTGGCAGGAATGTTACTTGCATGAAGCTTTACCAAAATTGTTCAAATGGTTCCAGTCCATTGCCTATCTTGGTCACAGAGGATAAAAATAGATTTTGAACATGAAATTTTTAAAAATCTTCTCTGAAACCGTAAGGCCTAGAACTTTGATATTTGGTGTGTAGCATCACCTAGTGGTCCTCTACCAAGATTGTTCAAATTATAGCCCTGGGGTCAAAATTGGCCCCGCCCGGGTGGGGTCATGTGTTTTCCTTATAAATATATAGCAAAAACTTAAAAAATCTTCTTCTCCAAAACCGCAATGGCTAGAAGTTAGATATTTGGCATGAAACATTGTCTAATGGACCTCTAACAAAGTTGTTCAAATTATGGCCCTGGGGTCAAAATTTGCCCCGCCCCAGAGGTCATGGGTTTTCCTTATATCAATATATAGCAAAAACTTGAAAAATCTTCTTCTCTGAAACTGTAAGGCCTAGAACTTTGATATTTGGTGTGTAGCATCACCTAGTGGTCCTCTACTAAGATTGTTAAAATTATAGCCCTGGGTTCAAAATTTGCCCCGCCCCAGAGGTCATGGGTTTTCCTTATATCAGTATATAGCAAAAACTTAAAAAATCTTCTTCTCCGAAACCGCAATGGCCAGAGGTTAGATATTTGGCATGAAACATTGCCTAATGGACCTCTAACAAAGTTGTTCAAATTATGGCCCTGGGGTCAAAATTTGCCCCGCCCCAGAGGTCATGGGTTTTCCTTATATCAGTATATAGCAAAAACTTAAAACATCTTCTTTTCTGTGCGTGATCTAGTGAATTTATGTATTTATGCAAGAAGCAAATAGAAATGAGAGAATCTGATGAAATTTCATGTAAACCAAGTTAATTGTATACACCCATGAAACTAGTGTTAATAACATCAGAAAATAAACCATGAAATCAGCTGTACTATTTGCGTGAAATAAAGAGGATCTTCAGAATCAGAAGCTTCAAGAAACAGTAGTCATTATTTATTTCAATATTAATATGATTTGTTCTTAAACCCTTTCAAATCACCCTGTACATGTAAATTGTGATTTTATGTTCCATATTGAAAATAAATTGCAGGTGGGTTACACAGATTTGGCAGAATAAGGGTTTGCCATGAAAACTCAAAAATGTTTCCAATCACGTAAAATTAATTTCTGTTGTATTGGACCAAAACAAGTGGTGACCAAGAACAAGGGTTTTTATGCCCCAATGAAGTGGTAGGCATATAGAGTTGCACTTGTCCGTCCATTCATACATCCCCCTAATCTTGTGCATCAACTTCTCATAAACTATCGAGCAGTTTTTTTTCAAATTTGCACAGATGATCAAGCAGGATGTGTAGATGATCCTTAAGAAAAGATTTTTTCCTGGAATCATTTTACCAGAGTTATGGTCCTTTGTTACAAATGTTGTTGTAGCTGTGTGTGCATCAGTGTCCGAGGACACATTCTAGTTTACAGTCATTTAGGCAATAAATTATTAAGACAACATGCATTTGTTACATGTGATTAGAATTATTTTCAATCAGATTCTTATTTCAGGGACGGTTTACGGAGGCCATGAAACTTGTGGGACGTGTATTCCTAGACCGAGTCCTCTACTGTAAGAACTCGTGGCTACCTGCAAGAGAACTCGTTGAAGAAGCCTTAAATAAAAGATCTGAGGTAAAACATGCTTAAATCTATAAGCCCCATGCACAGCTTATGTCACTTTTGCTGCCAGTGTAGACCTAGATCAGACTGCATCAGGAAATTCTTATCATGGTCAAGACTTCCCACTGTTTAGTTAAACAAGAGCAATGAAATCAGTAAACCTTTAGACCCACACATGTAAATATAAATATAAACATGATTTAAGCAAATGAAGCACTACAACCATATTCGTCTGCAAATTCCTTGGTAATTTAGACAACACAGTTACTTTGTGTATCAAATGTCACTAACTTGTTGATAACACATCCTTTAAATTGGTAACTACTTGTTGTACTGTAGGCAGGGCCCAAGATCATTACTGAAACTGGTGAGCTGTCTACAGCAGTTGATTGGTTAATTGAAACCCAATATCCAAAGTAACCAATCAGAAACTAGAGTTTGAAGACTGGTCTCAGTAGGTTGATAATAGGCATAGGACTATCTAAGAATATAGTTTCTTATATTATTTACCAACTTTTAATAAAAACACTCTTTATTTTGACGTTTCGACCTTATGGCCTTTATCAAATAATACAAATCGCTTAAGTCTACATCTTTTCTACATAATTCATAACCGGAAATAATAAACCATAAACGATGCCGACGTCAACGTCTTCATTATACATTGGTTTTATTATTTAGTTTATCGATTAAGACCTTCGCCAAAATTGTTGAAAAAATTCATGCAGACAATTCATCGTGCAACAGCAATTTTGAGTTAATGCATATGATTGGTCAATTTCGAAGCCAACTCACCAATTAAATACAGGTTGTATTAACATAAAGTCTGGTAAAAAGATTTGTGCTTATCAATAATTTTAGTCATCATCTATCATTGACGAATCAATTGTATTGTTGACGATCAGGTCATTATGGGTTTTGTCTTGATTGGTCGACTGTGATTAATCAACCCACGGCTAATTGCTGGTAGTTCAAAGACTTCAATTTTTTCAATATTAACTAATGGTGTTTTCTTTGGATTTATATTACAGGTTGACCCAAGTGGAGAGGTAATATGCCTGAGCAAGGGAGGTTGTCCATGGAAGGATCACCTATTCACACTGGAAAAGGAGCATCAAATTTCCCCAAATATAAAATATGTCCTCTACACAGATCAGTCTGGCAAATGGAGAATTCAGTGTGTTCCAAAAATCTTGGGTAGCTTTGAAAACAGGTAAGCTTTTCTCTTTGTTGTTATTTTTAATTAACTTAAGTTTTGGTTATTTGAAATTGCACTGTTTGATTTTGATATATATTAAGTAATCTGTGTGTGTAAATCCAGATTAAATGGCATGGATCTGCAAGCTGATTTCAATGTTCACTGTTTGCACACTGTTTTGATTGATGACATGGGCAAACATGTGTTTTGAAACGAGATGCTTTCAAAAAGCATGCAGTTATTTGTTTTATCTTCAACATGTGTTGTGCTATAACAATTAATTTCCTGTATTTTGATAACAATTTAGCATTTTTAGAGTGTAAAGATACAAATTGAAATGTCCATTTATTGTGTTTGTCTGGGTATCTTTTTTATTTGGATATGTAAATACTGCGCACATACTATAACAACCTGAGCATTCTCCATACAAGTAACATCAGAATATCTGGAAGCTGCACTAATAACCCCATGTCATATGGTCATTTGTAACATTTGTGAAAAACTTTTAACCAAAGTGAAATGATACTGAAATTAAGTCTTTACTCCGTGGGTATATGGCTGGCTGTTATCCATGTGCAAATAGTGTTGATCTAGATCAGCTGGCACATCCATGCCATCTGGTCAGGATTAACACTGTTCACTTTTTGATTCATTAGGTTATTTCTGACCAAAGATGGAACAGTGTAGGTCCTGATCAGATGGCATGTATGTGCTGGCGGATCTGGATCTACACTGTTCACAAATGCCATAAAACCCTATATATAAAGGGTTTAGAGAAATATATAATTATTATATTCTTTTTTAGACTTTCACTACCCAAGGAATGGCAAGGTTTACGAGATGCAGAGCTGTCAGAGAAGTCGGGGATTCCTGGATGTGTGTTTGTACATGCTAATGGATTTATCGGTGGAAATGACACTTATGAAGGAGTTCTGGCCATGGCTAAGTACAGCCTGAAACAGCAGACTTGAAATCTTTGACTGGAACAGTGTATGTTGAACACAAGCATGGCTCTGAAAAATGAAGGAACAGATGTTGAGAAAAAAGTATTTCGTGCGGATATTTGATGACCTCTTGGGTTCTGACCCAATAGTTTATTGGCTGGATTAATCGATCTGTATTATTATACAAATAAATACTAATGTTGAGGTCGATATGTAGTTTTGTGGACCTGGGTAGTGTGATATCGACCGAGGACACTACCCAGGTCCGCAAAACTACATATCGACCTCAACATTAGTATTTACTTGTTATATCATATACCCTATGAATTTAAAGCATTCTGATGATGATGATGATGATGATGATGATGATGATGATGATAGCAAAGGTAGTTATTAATTCCCGGGGTAGTTATCACTTTTTTCGGACTCACGAGTACGGAGCTCTCGACCAATCAGAATGCTTTAAATTCATAGGGTATATGATATCAGCTTGTAAACAATGCCAGGTGCTTATTGACGAAAAACTGGAAGAGAGACCAATAATTGTTGCTGAAACATTAATTCCATTCTAAGATGTTGAAAATCTGGTGCAATAAAACATGAATAGCACTCAGCAGAATTTCAAGTGTTCAGTGTATTGATTTTCCTACTGCCAGGATGCTTCATTACACATAAGAAAATAACATATTTCTTCTACTGATTTCTTTGGAGGTGATTACATGTAAAATTTTCTCCGAATTTGCTTGCCAGATTTCAAAAATATTTAATAGAAATGTTCTGGGTGATCCTCTTTCAGTTGTAGTTTGAATAAAAACATTTAAAAACATGGCCTACAGGGTGCAGGGCTTTCTTCACTATGATGTCAGTAAAACCTTCAGTCCCCAAAATGATCTGAGAATATTAAAAAAAAAAAAATTACACTTCAACATCCTCTACGATGAAGTCTTGTTCACCTACCAAGTCATAATTCCTGATGGTGTACAGTGTGACGTATTACTTTTTGGTTACAGCAAAAGCTGCTCACAATTGATTGGACTGTGCATTATGTTTTGACGTGACGTCAACGAGCATGCACATTTTGCCACGAGTTGCTGCGAAAAAGCGTGCTGTCATTCACCTTGCCATCAGCATGGCTGTTCCAACAGCCATTCAAAATAGTCGTAAATCATGAATTTTTCTAATACTTTTTGTATTAATGAAGAAATTTATGAGTGTAAATATGAAATTGAATCAATATTTGATGGTTTTCATTTGGGTATGAAAAACAGTTTGATTGTTTAAAGTATGCATGAAGCCTTTGGGCTTCACACACTTAAAACAACCCAACTGATTAACATACCCAGATGAAAACCATCAAATATCGATTCAATCCTTAAATGAAAACCAGTCTCAAATCTCTAGGATCTCATTGGCTGAAATGGCAACTGGTCAGATGCGAGAGATTCATGACTGGTTTCAAGTCTCAGTTGTATAATTTTCAGCACAGATCTGCAACACAATTACAACCAAATAAGAATGTTTTAGGGTAACTGTCTACTGCATTAGAAATTTTTCACCTTAATGATTGTTTTCTTAATTTTAAATTCTGTTTTCTGAAGCTAGATTGACTAGGGCTAAGATATTTTTTGGAAACTAATATTTTCAGGTGAGCAATTAAGGGCCTTAATGGCCCTCTTGTTTCTCAACACAGACCAACATTTTTGCCTTCGATGTTGGGGATGCTAACATTAATTTTTCTTGACAATCCATGTTTAAAAAGGGGCGTAAGTCTTGTCAAATGTGACCTCGATGTAATGACTGGCATCGTTTTGTCATAAGCAATGACTTGAAAGTTTGATAATTAATATTAAGAAATGGCAGTTTTAGCAAACTGAGTTTTCTTGACAGGCACATGGACGGACAAACTGGTCCCTATGTACAAGTGGTTTTGTTTTAAAGTTAATTTAATACAATCTGAATTTAATCGCTGGCCATTTACATAAAAAATCACTGTCAGTAATTTTGCTGAATTAGTCTGACTTCTCTGTGTGTTCATAGGGATGTTTTACTAGTACTCAATTTCTTGCCTTCATAGCCAACAGTAATGACTGCTAGAACTTCCCTAATGATCTCCACCTACACTGGTCACAAGAATGTATGTGACCTTGACATACACTGGGGATAAAACTGAAAGAAGACGCTGTGTATTGTTTTAAATATTTACTCAATATTTTTTGTGATAAAATATCCACAAGTTTAGAACTCTAATAAATAATGTCATCACAAACATGTTAAATGGGATGAAAAAAATCCATAGCTAGTAGTAAATCTGAAAAACAAAATTTACTGGAGTTCAAAGTTTATATGTAATATGTTTTTTTATATTCTGATGACCTTAACTAATGAGTTACACATAATTGTTTGACTGTATGGAATATACAAGTTATCATGTGTAAACAATTTTTGTATGATTATTAATAAAATTAAAGGCCTGGCTTTTAGTTTTACTGAGCAAGATTTGCAAACTTGATTTTTCTTTTTTAAAGAGACATGTGTATTGATTTCAATTTATCCAGACTTGAACAGACAAAAACACATCTTTGGCAGACAAGCATTACAGAATTGTAGCCCTCGTTAAAATGCTGTCCTTTAATGTCCATACAGTTTAGAGGATCACTTTGCTAAGATCTCTGGTTGTTAAGCATCACGGTCAGGCTCCAGGTTGGGTGCCACTGGAATTATCTAGGACTTACAAAAGTTAATGCATGAATTAATTATTGAACCTGGGTACCCTCACATGCTAGTATAATGCTGTGCTTAAATCAAGCTGTATTACATGGTAAAATGCACTAATGAGAAAATTAAATGTTACATGCAATAACTGGACTTAACTTACTGAATATAATCAAGCATGTTAGGAATTAGTTACTGCAGTTTTAGGGTTATAATTTTTTATGGATTTTGAACCCCCCTTCACCAAAAAATAAAAACTTTTATGTCCACAAAATGTATGAACTCACAGTAAATAGCATAACAATGATGAAAAAAATGCACTTGTGACATCAAATATGATATCAAAAAGCTTAAAATACAGTTATTCGTATACAGTAATGAAATATCTCCATGATGAAAATGCTTTATATACAAATTCTGATGGCTTTGGTGAATCCAATACATATATACAATGTTCATTATATTTACAAGACCTTATTAAATGCAAAAACAGTTATTTTAAGAGTATGACAAATATTGTTCAGACAAAGTCCCTTTTGTTAGATGACATTCCCTGTTACCTTTACTTGTAACGTTATATAAGCCATGCTAAAAATTTTCCACATTTTGACATTTACACAAGCAGATGGCATTTCTCATTGTGTATTGAGTGGTAAAATTTAATTGCAGTAAAACTATCTTAAAAAAACACCTGTAAGTCAAGAGTAAAATGATACGAGATTTGTAGGTTCTGTGACAAATGCCATCAAATTAAGGCTCGTATGTTTAACCCTTTACTCCATATATATGGGTTTTATTACTTGTGTGACCAGTTTAGATCCAGTCTGATCTGGATCTAAACTGGTTGCTTCTTGGTCAGAAATAGCCTAATGAGTCAATAAGCAAATAGTGTAGATCCAGATCAGACAGCAAGGATGTGCCAGCTGATCTGGATCTACACTTCACCCATGGCTAACAGCCATATTCCACAGAGAAAAGGGTTAATGTTTAACAAAGTAGAAAAAGTGCATCAGAAAATACCAATAAGCAAATCCTTAAATTGGAAAAAACCTTTAATACTGTAACAATTTTATGACAGGAATTTTGTCCACCTGTTTAAATTTGTCAAGAAGTGGTTCTATCCATAAACCATCTTTTACAGTAATATATAACAATATTCAGAAAAAATACAAAATGTTGACAACAGGCTAAATTCTATGGCATGAACATAGTTTTGGAATTTAGTAACATTAAAAAGGGACACATACAACAATCAGGTTATGAACACATGATTTGATCATGTACATATTAGTACTAAATATTCATCATATACAAACACACCTACAAAAATCTAGACAAATCTTTGGGCTTACAAAACCCTCTTTTTTAAAGGATGGCCATCTTACATGAAAGTTGCAATGCTGTTTTTAAATTATAAAAATGAGTTAAATCAGTTGTTCTATATTTACTGGTTTGAGTATGCAATTCACTCAACAAAATGGTTACCCTTTGTCTTAACTGCCATGAGCACTTGAATGGATGTTGATATAAGCAATTTGGTGGAACTTGTGAACATAGAAATGAAGGCAAAGTACTTTTATGAAATTACACATGTACAATAAGCAAGATTCTATATCTATACTGAACATAGTAAAAGTGCTTGTTGGAAAATTTATGTGTACTTGTTGAAATTATCATGGTAACCCTTTATTCCATGAATATGCCTTTTATCACTTAGGTCCAGATGAGCTTGCACATCCATGCCATTTTATCTGGATTTTTCAAATGTTGTTTCTTGGTCAAAAATAAAATAATGAATTGTAGATCCTGATCAGACAGCACAGTTGTGTCGGATGATCTGCACCTACACTGTTTGCCCATGAGATAACAGCTATATCCCAAGTAGTAATGTGTTAATCAACACAACTGGGATGTCATTTTGCTACTTGCCCAGTTCCTTGACATACATTCTTTATATCACCCTGCTGTACAGACATAGTCTGTAGTCTCATTACATTAATAATGTACTGTGTTATAGCCACAATAATCTAAGTCTAGCAGCTGGGATTTTATTCATTGCGAAGGTGTATCTAACAACTGTGTAGCAAGAACTTCATCTGTCCACGGAGAAGAATCCCATGTGCTGGCTAGAATTAATGGCCCTTTCACTGTACAACTTTTTACTTAAAAAATAAACTATATTCTTAACTGGTTAAAAAGTCGTATCATAGTAAACCCTGTAAAAAATTTTGGTGCAGTCACCAAAGGCAATTACCACAATGATTACGAAAGTGATGTCATTTCACAGTGCAAACTACTGAGCGCACATTATTTAACCGATAAAATCAAAAGAAATACGAACTTCACTTTTGAAAAGCGTATCATAAATAATATTTCCTTGATTTCATCAGTGCTGTTGCCACACAACGCATGACCTATAAACATCATGTACAGTCACATGACATATGTCACATTTACAATCACACGTCACACTCGGAGGATCTCCAGACAGTTGTTGTAACAGATTGCGATCCAGTCTGGCTGCGTGGATGACCACTGGATCTGGTTGATTTCTCCGGCAGCGGTGTATGCTAGGATCGGATCCTCTATGGCTCTTGGCATCTGCTGAATGTCCCAGATCAACGCTTGATGGTCATCACCTGAATCATTATAAAACCAGTACAATGCATGGAGGATATAAAGAGGAGTCATAAAATTTTGGAATTGAAGAATTTGTCTAACCTATGTTTTTAGATAAAAATCCAACTATTAAGACCGCAATTTTATAATGGTTAAAATAACCATATTTTTTTTTAGTACAAATCAGTGATTCCTGTGTGACAATATGATTTATGCCGCCTCTTCAGATTGCTTTTGCTATGACTGCTTATGCATAAGCTGTACAAATCCTGAACAAAATTGCGTAGGTAAAGCAAGTCATATTTATTGAAATTATGACCCCCTGTATGAAGCAGGGATAATAACATTGATCGTGAATTAGAAAAGCAAGATGGACAATGTTTTGATATGGTTGATGCACTTGTAACAGATTGGATGTTCGTCTACAATGAATTCAAATTTGCAAGAAGGTGTCTTGCTCTTTCCAATCACATGCGTGATCATTCTTGATCCAACCATTTCCCAGAAAGAAAAAAACAAAATAGTAACTGTGTTTATTTTCCTTTGCAAACCCTTTATTAATGCATAGAAACTGGTCTGTATTTTTGTCACTGCAAGAATTTCTAGCAGGTCTGGGCCCAATATCATTAACCTTAGTTTTGAGACCAGTCTCAAATTTCAAGCATCAGCAAAAAATTACCACCATACTCGATTAGATTGCATTAGTCAGATCTAATTTTTCTACTATTTTTAAATTATAAAAAATGTTGATGGTTCTGAATCATCCAGAGACAAATCTTACGTAGAGGTACTCATACATCCTGGATTCCAAGCAGCTATAAAACCATTTTAAGTGGAAAATGTAAAAAAGAGAAGTCAAAGATCGTTGAATTTGCAACCAAATACTGTGCCACTACAGGTTTTTTTCAGCACTGTCTGCACCTCCAGAAAAGGGAGGTGTTCCCAAAGCAAACAGCCTCGTTCCCAATCATATCCAGTTGTCATTTTTCCCAATTGAATGCATATTTTCTTTCCAAAATCGGCAAAAATCACGAAATACACAGTTAACAGAATAGTGACTTCCCTTTATTTAGAAATTGCAGGAGTTCAGTAACCCTGATGTAAGCACTGATATTTTCTGGACTTTCTTTCAACATTATAGCTATACATTATATCAATAAATTGTCTTCTGCATAACTTTGCATAAAGTCCACGAAACTGCAGAAGATGTATTATAATCTGACTCGTTGGACACTTAAGTCCTTTTGTAATGTATTTTCTCGACTATGATGGCTTTGCAAAACAATAAGTAGTACAGTAAAAACTTATGTTTATCTGGTCTATTTAGATTTTACTCTAAATTAGCCATTAAATTTACTACAGTTCACTATTTTATAAAGAATTTAAATATCAAAAAATTAAAATGAGAATTTTTTTTTTTATAACAGTTGGCAAAATATGTTGAGTATACAGTTTTTCATTGTTTGTTTGAATACAAACCAAACAGCAAGTAAACGTATATTGGTATTGTAAAAAAAAGACTAATTTAAGCTAAATAATTGCATACAAACTTTCACAAAATGGACCATTTTATCGATGTGAAAATTCCCAAAATGGGCATTTTTGTCGATAAAAAAATCCCAAAATGCCCAGACTCCTTTTCCCAAAATAGGCAGAAAAACCCCTGCACTACAGCATGTCCTAGAACTCTTACCTGCTGTGCAGATATGACAACTTGAATGTGGTGCCCAGGCAATACCATTAACACAGGCTCTGTGATTGTTTAACCTTGCAACTGGTGTGCATGGTACTCTCACATCTAATATAATAACCTACAATAAACACAGTAAAGAGTAAATTTCATTTAGATTAACATTAGTTTTATTCCCTTCAAAACATGTTCAATAAATTCTGACCTTTAATCAAGTCAAGTCATTCTTTATACAGTTTTGGATTCACAGATTTGTAACTGAACTTTTATAATGATATTAAACTGAAAATCAATATTTATCACTACAATTATATAATTTGTAACACTGCTATAATTGTTAAATCTACACTTTAATAAACTTGTATAAATGTTTTATCGCAATAATAACAAGATATGGGTACCTCTAGTGCATCCATAGCCATTGTAGCTAGATAGTTCGGGTCCTGTTTATTCCAGCCAAGGCGTAACAGTGGATGATGCTGGGGATCTTCATATATGATAGTAGAATGTTCGAGATGACGCAAGTCAAACATCCTTACTGAACCATCAGCACCTGAACAAGGAATAGAATGACAGAATACACATAACTGTGTCAACTTTAGTATAGCATATTTTCTTCACTGGTGTTAGAATAAAATACTCAAAACCATTCACTTAAACACCATGATTAGAGCATTGGGCATGGCATCCATGGGGTCTATTGGTAGACCATTTTGCTGACATCCTTGGGACATGCAATTAGAGCATTAGGCTGACATCCATGTTCTTTAAAAGTAGAACTCAAGGCTGAAATCCATGTCCCCTAAAGGTAAAGCTGAAAGCTGACATCTAGGTCTACAGGTAAAGCACTGGGCCAACAGCCATGAGGTCTATAGGTACAGCATTAGGCTAGACATAGGATCGACAAGTTTTGCATTGAGGCAGATATCAATAGGATCTACAATTAGATTTACTGATACAAAGTGTAATATAAGCTACATGAACAGAAGGGCATGAACAAATTTCAACAAGGATGGTATGAAAGTATATCATAGAAAGTTTTTTGTCAGATGAACTGACAAGTTGCTGCACTATGTACACTAGGGTTCATCTTGATTCAGAGTTTCAGGTTCAGGTTAAAGGTATCTGTCAAAGTTTCTAAGTGGCAACTTACCAACACTAGCAAACATATCTCTGCCACCACCGGCCCGACTGAAAGCAATGTCATAGACCTCTTTATCATGTGCTATCAACTGTGTCTTCACATGACCGGACACCACATTGACCCGACCTAACACCTGACCTGTCTGTGAAACAAAACATCTATAAGTTTAAATTTGTCTGAGATATCTTACTCATAAATTTTGCAAGGCAAGTCAAAACATTACACTGTATACACACTGAGTCACAGGGTGTGAAAGGAAACTTATCTGTATCATACATTTCACTTGAACCCTTTACTCCTTCTAAATATGCTGCATTTGCAAACAGTGTTGATCCAGATCAGCCAGCACACATTTGCCATTTGATCTAGATATACACTGATTTCTTGATCAGAAATAACCGAATGAATCAATAGTGAACGATGTAGATCCTTATCAAATGGCATGCTGATCTGGATCTACACTGTTCACCCAAGGGATAACAACGTTATGTTTAGATCTTTTCAAAATCAAACATTTTTATGCACTTCTGAAAAATTTTAATACTTATAGCTTCTAATGGTAATATATAGAAAATCCATAATAGAAACATTTCTTAAAGGAAAGAATTGCAGATGTGGCCCTACCTCAAGTCCCCATATTGTACATGTTGTATCTATACTTGATGTTCCCAGCAAGTTGGGGTCCACCTCGTTCCAGTCAAATGATGTCAAGGGTGCACAAAAATCTGAGTTCTTGTTCTGAAACCAACAATTTCTGCACAATAAAAAATCATCTTAAATTAATTTCATAAATGATAAAATGAGACTTTTAAAAACATTCCAGTTATATGGTTCCAGCTAAAAAGATGATTTAGCACTAGGCAGCAATGAAGTTTTTAGTTGAAAAGGTTTTCATTTTGCAATGAAAAACATTCACACCCTGTATGGCCACACTGCAAACAGCTCACTAATTATGTGACTGAGCACAAGGTTTTCACTTATGATCTTGTCAGACATGTACAGTTTGCTTAAGCTGCTGTTCAAATATGCTGCCATGCACTTTTATCAACTGCAATTCAATACACAAGATACGTTGTCCTAAAAATATAGTGATTTTATAACAGGGGGATACTTTCTTTTAGTAAGCTACTGACACTTGTGTATTAATCATTTATCAATAAATATCTAGTTTAGTTACGTTGTTTAGTAGACATTCAAGGCGAGTTTCTGTATCTCCAACTCTCCACACCCTCAGATAGTCCCCACTGGTGGCTAAAAGATCTGGAAATACTCCTTTCTGGAATAAAAGACAATGACTTAATTTTAAGTTAACTCCACGGACGCAGAAAATGTTTCAAGCAAGTGAAATGCCGAGAAAATACACTGCTTTAGTTTAGAGGATTTCAAACTCTCAATATAGATTTATGACACTTGGGTGCAAAGATTATAAAAACTTAGAATGGACACCAGTCTTAAATCTAAGCATCTGATTGTCTAAAATGGAGAATGGAGACTTGTCTGAAAGTTTTAATAACAAATAGAAGACTGCTATTGACAATAAATGACAAAATAAGTCACAAGTCAATAATTACAAACAAAAAAAAGACCAATGAGAACTTTGGGTGAGTGTAAATATTTTTTCATAAACCCGTAATTCCATGGATACACCTTCATGTGGACAAACAGTGTAGATCCACATGTGTGCCCTCTGATCAGGATCTGCACTGTTCACTTTTAGATGCATTAGGTTATTTTTGTCATTCCAACCAAGATCAGAAGCCACAGATGATCTGGCTGATCTGGATCTACACTGGTCGCACATGCATTAAAATGCTTGTTTATGGAGTAAAGGGTTAATGTACAAACTTAACCCTTTCCTTTAATTGCATGCCTTTATGGCATGGGCAAAGGTGTAGATCCAATTCAGCCGACACATCTGTGCCGTCTGATCAGAATCTAAACTGTTTGCTTTATGATTTGCTAGGTTATTTCTGACCAAAATGCGACCAGTGCAGATCCTGATCAGATGGCACGGATGTGACTGCTGATCTGGATCTTCAATGGTCGCAAATGTGTAAAAATGTGATATACATGTATAGAGGAAAGGGTTAACTTACTGTATCTGGGATCCACATAATTTTGGTAGTGGGATAAGGATGATCAAATGTTCCTTTTGATGTGAATTCCGAAGTATCTTCATCCAGGGAAACTATCTGCACCTGCAAATAAACACTTGTAATTTATGAAAATGAATAGATATAGATATCTTGTGTATTGCACATTTTCTAACATTAATTTTATCATTTAATTATTTATTATTTTTAGTTTCATTCAGTTAATATCACTTTATCAGCAGCATTACTTATGTGCTCCAAATTTTTTTATATAAAACAATTCATAGAAATATAATTCTGTAAATAAATTGGATAGAGATATAGTTCTCGTGCATTGCACATCTCATTGCCCATTCTCGACATCCAAAAAGTCATTTAGTTCTTATTCTTCTGAAAATCAAGCTAAAAACTGACAAACCTTATTGTTATATTCCTCAACAAAGCTGCCAAGTGCAAGTCGAAAGCGCTTGTCTGGTCGAATGCTCCAGTTCATGCTGTATACACACCATGGTGCCTCGTACTTGTAGATCTCTTTTCGCTTCGGAGCCCCAGTCTGGTTTGGTAACGCACACATCATGAGCTCTGTAGGCTCTACTGCCTTAAAACAGATCAAGTATAAATAAAAATAAATCCACAAATACAAATGTTTGTGAAAAACAATTAAAATAACTATGTCTGGCAAATTAAAGAATAATTCCCCACCGGGTTAGCAGAATTTTTCTCAGAAATTGAGCAAGATTTTTAGGCCCAGAAATAAGCATGAAGATGGTGACTGCAACTGACTTTGTACCAGCAACAGTTGGTTATCGATTGTATCTGACAAACACAATAAAAACATTTAACAAGAGGTTGACATTTTTACTAATAGAAAGAAAGGTTTTAGCCTAGAAGTCTTTAAAATAAAGACAAAATGGCAACTTGCAGTCATCAATTTAATTTTTCAAACGGACATTAATCTTGTTTGGTCTACAACATCAATATTGGTTATTTGTGTATCCTTGGTAAGGAAAAACTGTGCTTACCAACAGTACAAGTTGGTGCTTTTATAAAATAAGTTTCAGTCTAAGAGCTAATGTCAATCAGCACAGGGTTTCGCTGAGTACTGATTTTCAGTACTCGAGTAAGTACTGAGTACTGGATGCATATGATGTACTCGAGTAAGTACTGAGTACTCACTTTTGCAAGTGTGCTGAAGTAAGTACTGAGTACTACTAAATGTGCTCACCAGTATTTTGCGAGTACAAAAACTTTTAGTATTAGTTTAATAATTATATAGCATACTATACAATTATTCAAATCTGGTATGCTCGTATAATTTTGTTTAAAATGAAGTAATAATAATTTTATATAGACATAGTTACTAGACAAAAAATATATAAACACACACAGAAATCATAATTATTCCGTTATTGAAAAAGTGACCATCAACAACTAGTGCAACTATCAATAGTCACTGGCATTGCAAAGTAACATCATTAGCCTTTCAAAAGTGTCATGTACAACTATCTGGTCTCACCATAATCAAAGGTGAGAAAATATGTTATCTTCCATTGTATTATAATGTGATAATCAGTCGGTTGACTCAATTGCTAAATCTTATAATCTTACTGAATGCACTGTAAATTTTAGTAAGATATTTCAACCACTGTCAATTATAATTATTTATTTAATGATTTATATAATGCATGAAAAAGTATAAAAACAAGTAAGTACATAACAGCATATACAAAAGTTGTTTAATTTCCCTGCCCAGAATGTGATATTAATGAATTATTTCTTACCACTCCATTTTATATATACACTTAATTCGGTTAAGTTTGATTTACTTTCATATTATTTCATTAAGTGTGAAAGTACTCATAAAAGTAATATAGTACTCGTAAAGTACTGACCATTTTTCTTCAGTACTTAAGTAAGTACGAGTACTTGTACTTGTAATTTAAGATGAGTACTGAGTCCTGCTGAGTACTTAAAAATTGGTACTGGAGTAAGTAATTAAAAGTATGTGTACGAGTACAAGTACGAGTAGTGAAACCCTGAATCAGCAACATCTGTATTTTTAAGAATGTTTGTTTTCTGTATTTGTCCTGCAAGTTACGGTTTTGTCATTGAAATTGATGTGCAACTGGGTTCATGTTTTTCCCATGATATGTTGACAGTGTTAGGATATCCATAGGATATAGAGAAATATGCTACTTTTGAAAAGGGGGATGTTTTGTGTTCTGATTGATTGTAGTTGCATTTCGTGATACAGCTGGTTCGATTATTAGCTCAAAATGACCAAACTTGGTACTTGAGCTCTGTTAAGCTTATTTAAATCCACTGACATGCTGGCCAGAAAAGGACCGCTAAACATGTGTCAGTGAACAAGAGTTAAAAAAAAATTATGAGTGAAAACGAGTTTTAACTTTTATTTTGGCTAAATCTAGTTGAAAAAGCGATCGTTTTCTATTATTCTACCATCACGCAAATACTGCAAGCAAGCATATGTACTAACCTATAACTTTTGAGAACAAATTCCTTATACTCAGCGTAACATAACTCAACAGCTTGACATAAATTATCAAAATAATTAACAAAGTGTGTCCGAAATATTTGTTGTTACTTGCTTACCCACAATGCAATTCGCTGTACGTTATTTTAGTTTATTGTGAAAACAGGTCAGCTTCAACATGAAAGGTATAGAATTTTACGAAATGATAGGAAAAGAGGTTTAAAGTACTAGACAAATTTTAATACTGTCGTGATAGACATTATTTTAAAAAGATAAGACATATTTTATGATAAGTTCTCAGGAGTGTAGCTAGCCATCTATTGATATGTGTGCTAGGGGGTCCGGAACGCATGCCCATACGCACCCGAAATTTTTGGAACACAGCGGACCCTAACAATAAACAGAATTACTTGTGAGAAAATTCATTGGTATCCTAGTCGTGTGTCAAAGAAATGTAAATTACGTGGCAATAGACACTCCGTTTAAATTATAGTGAGTTTAAATAGGGACTACCGCCCACACGCCACCGCTTTTCTCGCTCAAACGCCGCTGGGCTTTGGTGTTTTGAATATCCGGGGTTCGCTAAACTATATTCTATCCAAATTTTTGAAAATGATGTTTGGCAGATTTGGGTCTCGGAAAGAGTAGCCACGACCAGGATTCGAACCTCGGACCTCCGGCTTATCGTGCCGACGCTCTACTCATTGAGCTACCTCTTTACAAGCAATCTCTGACAAACTTCATAAAAATTATGAAGCAGATTTTAGCCATAAAAACGTGACCTGGTGACTAGCTTTTTATCATGCGAGCTCTAGTGCTATTATCATATGAACTATGTATATATATCATGTGACTTTATCTCGGGACAGTAATAATTTTGATAATTTATTATAAATTTAATTTATCATTGATAGCCGGTGAGAGTAAAATATTACTCAAACAGTAGTCGATTTATTCAACCCTTTACTCCACATATATGCGTTTTTAGGCATGTGCGACCAGTGTAGATCCAAAGCATCCAGCACATCCATGATGTTTGATCTGGATCTGCACTGGTCACATAAAATTGGTCAAAATAACAAAGTAATTAATCTAATTTTCAGCGAACAGTGTAGATCCTGAGCAGATGGCATGGATTGGCCAGCTGATCAGGATCCTCATGCAATGTTTACCTATGAAATAAAGGTGTATGTGTATATAATAAGTGGATTAGCCCAACTATTTGTGCGCAACAAGGGCTTTTCTATATATAAGATGGTCGCCCTTCGCCTTAAAGGATCTATAAGAAGTCATTATGATAACGGGTCTGTGCTTGCAGTCGAATTATTGTGACTAATATGTGGAGTAAAAGGTTAATGTTATTATCCTATTCTTAAAATATATGTTAAAGTTTATTACAATAACTATTTTGAAATTGGATTTTGTGAAAAAAAGTGTGTATAATATGTATAAAAACATTTTATTTTAAAATTGTAGTAAAGATGACTTAGTGAAAACATTAAATGTGTGATTCCTTAACAACTTATTCTACTTTAGTTCCATCAATCCTCTTGGTCTTCCATTGATGTTTACATTTAAGCCCCTTTTCATTAAGATTCTGATAATTTCCAGGAATAAGTCCCTCTTACAATCTGATTAAAATCATCTCCAAAAACCACCAACAACAAAACATGTAACCCTTTTACTTTTGTTCTTGTTTAAGTGATGTAACCGATGGTATATATCTTGTTTTAGTGATATATAGTCAAAAATGTATATTTCTGTACATTGCTGAGAATGGTGGTATTTGTATAAGTTAATAAAATCCCCGTTAAATAATAATATGTACAACAAAAGCATTAGAACAACCTCATTGTTAAATCGGACACGAGTACCTAACGATGCGTCGAAACAAACCGGGAATGCAAATGTACTCGATTACCTCCCCTCTATAAATACCACCATTTACAGCAGTTTCTATTTTTTCTGCTTTCGAAGTACCAGTAGGGATCTTCCGTGTATTTGAATCAATATTTTTATGGTACGATCATAATTTGATATTCTAGAATTATAATTTGTTAAATAAATTCACATGGATACAGATCTAATATACATTTAGGCGAATTTTATATTATGCTGTGTTCTCGTCGATTAGGGACGCTTATATATAAATGTCGTATCAAGAGATAATAAAACATATCAAACAAATTAAACACGCCATTTTAAATCATAATCGTATAAATAAACCATTAGACTATACAATTCCAACGAAAAATTCGTTCAAAAAAATCTCAATATTGAAAAAATCGCACCTGAATTATTCAACCATGCTAATCATCGCAGGTCAAGTTCTTTCTCATCGATTCGGGATTTTGATTGGATGACGGGATTGTTGACAGCAGGTAAGAGCATTTGCTACAGTTTGGATCAGAAATTGAAGGTTGCTTTCCATTAATAGTAAGTAGTAAAAAATATCCAACTTTTTGGGGCGAATTAATTCTTTTAATGATATTGAAGTTGGTAACCATTAAAGAATTTAACAACATTTCATATTAACAATATTCAACTAAAACAAAACAAACAGTTTTATTTAACTGGAAACTGACCAATTATAACATTGAAAACACCGAAACAAAACTATCTTAGATTGTCTAATGTTCACAGTTGGGGCATAGGAATGTACTTTGTTGTCTAACTACCCGGATTTTCGTACAGAATGCCAAGTGGACCCATTGTTTGCACTTGTCACACTGCACCCAGTTAAGCATTTCATAATTGGCTATTAATTGGACTACGTTCCGCTTTATGGCACACACTTTATGAACTGTGACATAGTTCAAGGTCGGTTTATTGGAAAACTATTCACAGTGATTTCCCTTGAAAATGGCTGTGTAGGAATGGAAGCGGACGAATGTTGCTTTTAAGTGAAATTTGGGACAAAACAGTAATTTTCTGAAGGAAATTGTAATTTAGGCAAATAAAATTTGATATTTAGAGAATTTACATGCTAAGTTCGCATGTTTATTGTTCTTAATGCGTTGGAAACTGCTCACAGTGAAATTTGCCTAGTACTCGGACGAAATTTACAGCGCACGAGCGGCGATTCTTGCCTTTTTTATGACGTCACGAATCGATGGGAAATCCCGAATCGATGAGAATCAGGCATACATCCAAAAAAAGGAAATAATATTTTGCCTCTTTTTCTTTGGAAGTTATACTTTCTTTGTTTTTTTTGTGTTTTTTTTTTCACACATTTAAATCACCTTTTATTCATTCAATTTTTAATCATCTCATTCTTATTCTCTATTTTCGAGATGCATATTCTGTTGTTTGTATGTTCAGTCAGGGCTATATATTGGTAGAACTTAACTTCAGTACAAACAATGAATTAGGTTAAAAAAATTTCATTTAACCCTTTCCTCCATATATAAATGTTTTACACATGTGTGACCAGTGTAGATCCAGATCAGCCTGCTCATCAGTGCCGTCTGATCTGGATCTGCACTGGTCGCATATTGGTCAGAATTAACCTAATAAACCAAAAAGCAAACATTGTAGATACTGATCAGAAGTATCATTTAAATGCAAACTTTTTATCTTTCCATAGTTTAGTTATTCTGTAAAATCATTTTAAACAGCTTAAACATTGATGAAAAACATCTCCTTGTTGACCCAAGACCATGTCTTCCATCTTACATGAAATATATTTTACTGCAAAAAAGCTTAATATACACCTTTCCAATAATACAATGAATTTTTTGGTTACCTCCCCTGTCCAGTCACAGCTGTACGGGAAAAATGATTGCTCGCTGTATTAACATAATAGGGAATATGTAACTACAACTTTCTTTTTTATCATAAAATTCTTTTTTGAAAAATATATTTTCTAGTTAAATTAGTAATAATACATCAGCGTCATGATATTTTTGAAAATAAATTATAAAACAACCAAGTTTCCTTGACTAAAAGTGTCAAGTCATTATTCCTCGCGTTACACACTAAATGACTTGAGCCAGAGCCAGTGTTCTCTCCGCGGCTAAATTGAGTCTCGTTTCCGGATAAGCATGCACAATCAACTACTAACATCATGTTATGAATATGTCGGCGGCAATTGATTTTGAAGGCGGCATGCCATAAATATGTCAAATTTTCGCGCACAAGGAGTCACTTGTCATAGGGGCAGATATCATTGAACAATAGAGATCGTGTAATTACTATTTGCTACCAATTATTAAGTATATCAGAGTCCTTTAATTACTGGATGTGTCAGCAAATGTCTTTGATTTAGCAATTGTATGGATTCTTAATCCATATTACGACACGTTATGGAAACAAAAGCCGTCAATAAAAAACAAATCTTGGCAAAACATTTTATATATGTTTAATTAAGCGTTTGGGCTTTTATGCTTAAATTACAAACTGTCAAACCTAAGTAATCTAAATTGGATATTCAACCATATTGTAATATAAATATTCCCATCTTTATTGTATGCTGGCATCTGAATCATTGAATTTTATTCTACGAATGATACCTCTACAACAATCAGGTTAACGATCCTTTTTTATTTCAAGACGGAATCAATTATTTTTGGTTGTGAAGTAAACGTAACATTTGGAAAAATATAAATTATTTATTCGTTGAACATAAATGCCAGAAATTATCAGGACAATTCTGTTGTTCAAATATGTAAGTATCAACAAATTTAGTAAGTATCAACAAATATGTAAGTAAGTATCAACAAATATGTAAGTAAGTATCAACAAATATGTAAGTATCAACAAATTTAGATTTTAATTTTATGTCTACAGATCATGTAACCAGATGTTGACATACCACGATTTCCGGATTATAGCGCATTACCAGTCTTAGCAATTTGCAACTTTCACACCAGTATAATATAATTTTCAGGAAAAAGACATTAAGATGAAAATGTTGTACAGATATTCAAAAAATTAATGCTTATGTTTGTCCAAATTGCATTTCATACTGCCTACTATCAACAAGAATGGTACATGTTCTTAAAACATTAAAATCTAAATATCTAACAAATAGTGAAAATAAAAAAGTCTGGCTAGAATAACTGACCAGCAACTTATTTTTTCACCGCTGGCAACGAACACAGACCTGCAATATAGTGGATAATTTTAGCTATTATGTGCTTAAGCCATAGTCCGATCTTTCAGCTTTCCTGCAGAGCCTCGTTTTGGATTGATTTCCGGTCACAGGAAGTAACTTGTACAGGATTGCGAAACTGTTTATTGGAAAGGCATATAAAGACTTGTATAGTTCATTAAATTCACACAATTCTATACCAACAAGTCAGAAAAAATGGTCAGAAGCTAAAGACTGGAAAATATTTTATTCTCTCTCATTTTATCTAACAACTGACACAAACATTCAGTGGTTTCAAATAAGGATACTACACAAATTTTAGTAACAAATGATCATTTATATAAAATGAAAATGGTAGAGAATTCTTATTGTACTTTTTGTAGAAAAGTGTGAATCAATTGCACACCTATTTTGCAGATGTCATACAACTAAATTGTTTATATCCAACCTACTTAGTCTTTTACTGCATATGATGAAACTGCTTTACTTTTTGGTTTAAAAGACAGTAGACGTCTGTCAAAAAATTATATCATTACATATTAGACTATTTATCTACCAATGCAAAATTATGTCCTACTACCCTACTGTATTAAACTGATGCAAGGTTCTATAAGAAACATCAATTCAGAGTAAATAAAGAAATAGCTATAAGAAAAAAACAAGCTCAATAAATTCTTAGTCAAATGGGAAAAGGTGAATTTTCTAATTAGTCATTTTTGATAGTAATAATTTCGGTCTGTTCTCTGGCAATATAGATAATTTATCTAATTTTATATGGTACATGTACTGACAAAATTATGTTGTGTCCCTTTTCTAACAAATGTATACAATATGAGATGTATTTGAAAAATTCTGTTTGACTAGTTTGACCTGGAATTTCCTGGTCACATAAATATTACGGTAATAAAAAGTTAATTTCTCTTTCAGAATTAAAAGTTCTTTATAAGGACACAAGATATTGTTTTCAGTATCATTATACTCCTGTAGGCATTTGATAATTTTCACTTTTACCAATGACAGAGCAATGACGACTTTAGACTACCCTTTAAAGAGACTGTCCATGATATTTTAATTATTTTAAAAGAAAGTATATACCATTGCACCGCTAAATATTAAATACAAAAGCTTAAAGTGATAGGATGTTGTTTTTATGTACGTCCAAGTAATTGGGGTCGAAATGACTTCGGAGTGAAAAGACATTCATTAATATTCATTTCATCACTTGATTATTTTCAATAACGGATTGCGAAGCGATAAAGCGTAAAGAGGTGAGAGATAACTGTCTGCAGTCGAAGTGTATGGTATTTTCGTATATCTCATTTAAATTTCTTGGCGGGCTATTTCTTTGTACTCTGGCGGGAAGGCGATTATTTCGTTCTGTGTATGTTAGACTACGCATGCGTACGCATAATAAATCAGCCTTATTTGAATCTCTCGCGGTATGGCATCAATTTTCTACTTAATAACGATATCAGTGTAAAATAAATAAACAAGTTGAATTTCTTGGACTTTTTTGTGCGTTTTGTCTGTGGCATTATAAATTTTAACAATCGATACTAAAATTTACTGTTTATTAACATTATTTTTACATAATTGATGGAAAGTCACTTTAATAGCCTCTGAATACATGTACATGTAGGTAATATAATTATGTGTAGTATTTGTTTATCATAACTACTAGTAAATGGCAGTAATGTTTGAATTTGGATTTCAGATGTGACTTCACATTTCTTTGCCTCACTCTGGTTGTAGATATAAAAATTGTATGTAAATAGGTACCTGGTGTAATTAATAGTAAGAAACATGCAGTCACTACTTTAAGTCACTGGAAATATGTGTCAGCACTTGATAAATTGGGATATTCTATTTTCAGTTTTCAGTAAGACAGCCATCAAATGCCAATCATGAAGTTTAATGTGACTAGAGCAGAACTTGGTTTGAGGACCAAGTACATTGGAAGGAAGATTTATTACACAGAGGTGACTGAAACTACAATGCAAGATGCAGAACATGGAGCAAAGCTCAAAGGTCTGGGTTGAAGGTTATAAAGCTGAGATTGGAAACCAGTCTCAAATCTCAAGCATCTGATTGGCTGAAATGGCGACTGGTCAGCCAATCAGAAGCTTGAGATTTGAGACTGGTTTCCATGCTCAGTTTTATAACCTTGGGCACTGCATACTTATAGTAAAATTCCTTTTAAATGCCCCCTTAGACATTACATGTTTTGAAAGGAGTGGGGCGCTTATTATGTATTTTAATTATTTGAATTTTAATATTAGGTTCTGAGGGATAATAAATAAAGATTCACTGATTTTTTTTACCCAAAAAATAAAATTGCTGACTAAACTTGTATCCATGAATACCCATTTTTTTTTCTTCAAAATTACATCTGAACTGGAATTTAAAGCACTTTTGTCCATTTTGTCAGGAGATCCATGTGGTACAGTGTACATTGCTGGGCACCTGACAAAAGCAAGGGGTACAAAAGGACGCACATGGAGAGCAGAACAACAAGATAATCTTTATATGTCGTTTATTGTGCATAAAGATGTTGAGAAGGTATACACATTGGTTGATGTGCTGACAAGCAATGACAACACATACAAAGGGTTTAAATGACACTGATAAGTTCCTCATTTCACATATAACAGGTTAGGTTAAGATTATTTAACTGATAATGGAGACTTGTCTTCCTTTCAGCCAATCAGATGCTTGAGATATGAGACTGGTCTCCATCTTCAGCAAGGTTCCAAACATGGAAACGTTATCAAGTGTCATTGATTAAAATTGGAAGAGAAAATGCTTAATTATTGATGAGATGTAAGCAAGTTTTAAAGAATTATAAAAAAATGTCTCTATTGTATACTATCCAGATATAAAGACAACTCCAATATTTATACAAGTTGTGAAGGTGGTCTTAAAGCCCCAGCCCTAAACTTAAGTAAGAATATACTATTGAAAAATCATATTTGTCCATATAGACTCCAATATATAAACTCTCTAACAGAACACAAAAGGTCCGATCGAATTCTTTCTTATAGACCTGATTTTCAATGATATTGTTAAATTATCGTTAACGAACTTTTAAGAAGCTAAATATAATGGAGCTATATTTAGCACCGACGAAGAGACCACTTCATGCTTGATCTTGGTTTCTGTGAAGTTTCGGATATCCTACTTTCGCTTTTAGTCACGTGGACAAAATTAATTTTAGTAAATGAAAATTTTATTAGCCCGAACTAATTCTGCAAATTTGTGCCTATAGTTCCAAATACATGTAATATTTGGGGCGCGTCACGGGAAAAGGTACCTTCGGACAGTTGACGTCAATCTTTGAGATGACGTCATAAATTTAAGCAGATGACATTATTTATTATGCATTTCGCGGTAAAAATAACATTTTATTGTCAAAACATGTAATAAAATCACATTTTAGTAATGAGAAATTGACTTATGTTTGTAAGTTCTTTCTAAATTCAGTAAAAACTAAAATATCACTAAAATGACCGAAGGTACCTTTTCCGGTGACGTGCCCCATTTCATACAAGAGCGGGTTAAATTGAAGTAATGCCGCTTTAATAGCAGTGCTTCAGTACATTAATAACCATATTACAAAACATGTTCAGGACACAGATCCGACTGTAGATCGTAGTCAGGAGTTTAGTATTGATATATGTGGAGCATTGTCAGCACTTCAGGCTCTAAAAGAAGTTGGTATCCCAAGGGTCAAGGTCAAATGGCTGAATGACCTTTGGATCAGAGGTCACAAGATACTTGGTGCTTTGACAGAGTATAAAGGCAAAATTCAGGGTAAGTGAAATACAGTTATTTATAAGGAGGACTGAGCACAACACTGTTCTATTCCCTAATAAACTTTGAAAGAAAAATGATAGTTTTGTGTAAAGACCTGATGAAAAATAAAAGAGCATTTATCATTTTAGAAGGGGCAGGTCTAGCGAGTGTTAAGTGGGGTTGCTTGATCCCCCTTTTTGAGCAATATTTAATTTTCTGGGAGATTTTGGCCAGATAAGTGGATATTATCATGTTCTGTTCATGTATCAACCTTTTCTGTACAAAAAGAAACTTTCTTGTTTATGCAGAAAGTAGTTCTATGTGTTTTGTTATTGATCAGATGGTGTAGATAGTAAGATCAATATACATGTTGTAAAAGCACCCCAATTTTCTGTACTTTATACTAACAAGGGTAGATCTGTTTGTAGTCGGGTCATCTGAGAAGGAACTGTACATTTTGGGTATTGGACTTAACATGAACACAGATGTGAGACGTGACGATAGCCTGCATGAGATCGCCACAAGCACATTGTGTGAGCTTGGTATCAATCTGTCAGTGGAAGACATGTTCGCCCGCATCTGTAACCACCTGGAGCCCCTCCTAGCTAACAGCCGAGCTGACCTAATGGAACTGTTTGCACAGCATGAGCTCATCAAGAAAGGGGATACTGTGAAAGTGTTCTATGATAAACTGAAGCATGAAAGGTTGGGTGTACTTTACAAAGTGAGAGAAGATTGGACAGTGGAGCTGAAAGGTTTGATACTTTTAGAACTTAAATAACAGCTGATTTATTTATCTGTGTATTTGTTTATTTCGTTCAGAGTTTTAAAGAGGTGATTTTATGGAGTACATAACAATAAAAGCTGATTAGATTTTACCTTGTATTCTATTGATACACTTTTTATGACATGGGTCTAGTTCTAGATCTGGATTTAAACTATTCACTTCTTGGTCAGAAGTAACCTAATGAATCCAAAAAGCAAACAGTGTAGATCCTGTTTAGATGGCAAAAGTGGGCAAGTGGATCTGGATCAACACTGTTCGCCAATGCGACTAAAGTTGTATATAAGGAGTTAAGGTTTAACTATAAGCTGATCATACATATCTTCACTGGTAAATGGATCTGGATCTTCAGTGGACTGCTGATCTGGATCAAAACTAGTCATAAAATCACTTGATCTGGATCTATGCTGGACTACAGGTTTGCATATACACTGGCCTAATGGATGTGCATTGTTTGAAAAAGTAGACAATGTCTTTAAACAGTGGATTTATAGCCTTGCTTGATCAAGACAAATGGTTCAATATTGTACCCTTTGTCAAAGACACATAAATTTATAAGAGGGTTTATCATTAGATACATGTATGTAACTGTAATGGAGGAAATTTAATTAAAAATGCATGTACATGTATTAACATGTAAGTTATTCATAGCATTACTGAATATTGATATTAGCATAATTTAATTGATATAATTTATTCCAGAGCATAATTTAAAGCTATTGTTTTTATGAACATCATCTGTTGTAGATATGTACAGTGGAAAGTTGTTCATAGAGTCCTGTGCTGATATCTCAATCAGACCACATACAGAGAAACAAGTTTGCATACTGGAAGACCCACATTTGGAGACCTGGAGTCCTAAGTCACTACAGCAGACTTGTACAGCTCTGGTAAACACTGCAAAATACAAAGTCAATTTCATCACCCAGGATAATTTGACCGAAGGTTGTTGACCACAAAAAGTTAATATACCATGTTTATTTGCTTATAAGACGAGGAAACCTTGTCCACATTTAGGTCTTGAATTAGGGGGGATGTCCTTTTAAGTGGAACATTCAGAGTTGCCATAAAGTTAAATCAGGTTTTCAAAACCTTGGTTATTAGATTAGGGTATGTCACTGGACGAGGGGGCGGGTCAGCATCAACATTTCATTAAGTTTTTTTGCGACAGTTGTCTTTTTCTCTGTAACCATTCAAGATCTTTGAAACTTAATTAGTTGTCAGACATCACAGTAGCATTTATCTGGACAAGTTTCACAACTCCTTGCTGTGTTTTGTTATAGAAATGCCCCTTTTTCACTTAGAATTTTCATTAAGTTTTTATGTGAAAGTTGCCTTTTTGTCTGTAACCACTCAAGTTTGAGCTTTTAAACTTAACATAGTTGTCAGACATCACAGTAGTAGTTATCAGGACTAGTTTCATAACTTGGCTGTATTTTTCTCTAGTAACGCTCTACTTTCACTAAAAATTTGCATTAAGTTTTTTGTTTAAGTTCTCTTTTTCTCAGTAACTATTCAATGTAGAGCTTTGAAACTTCACACAAGAGTTCACTTCAATATCTATAAATTAGTCAACTGTGCAGACATTTTTTTCAGGGGTTGGTGTGGGTCTTGTATCATGGGGGGGTGTTAATAAAATCTTATGGTTTGGAAAGGGGTTGTTTGCAGGATCAAAGTCTATTTAAAAAGAAGTGTTAGCTGCAACTTATAATTAACTAATAAATTGATAAATTGATTATAGTAACCTATATTTATTTTTAAATGAAAGAAAATCACCAATTTTATTTTATTTTTGAAACAAGTGACTTATTTCTTTAAAGTTTACATCATTTCACCATTTTTGCTTACATAAAGCAAATCACCAATTGTTACTACGTAGGTGTTTTGTAAGTGAATCGTCTTATAAGCAAATAAATATGGTAACCAGAACCAAGTTTCCCAAGCTTTCACATTTCCCCAACAATCCCACCCATTAACCCTTAACCGGTTCCCCCATTTACATGCCTTTATGGCATGGGCCAACACTGTAGATCCAGATAGCTGGCACATCCATGCCATCTAATTAGAATCTACACTGTTTGCTTTATGATTTATTAGCCTAAGTTATTAATTACCAAAATTCAATCAGTGTAGATCCTGATTAGATGGCAAAGATGTGCCAGCTGATCATGATCTACACCGGTCACACACACATAAAATGTCTATATATGGAGGAAAGGGTCAAACTGCTGACTAAACCAACCTTCTTAACCTTAACTCTATGGGCTCAGACTGATAACCAGTGGGTGAACAGTGAAGAGCCAGATCAGCTCGCACATCTGCGCCATCTTATCTGGAAACACTATTTTTCATTTATTTAAGGTGATTTTTAGCCAAGAAATGAAAAGTGAAGATCCTAATCAGATAGCACAAAATTAGATATATGCAAATACCACAAATTAAATGAATGATAAATTATAGCACCAATCAACACAATTTTGAATTTAATTTTTTAAATTTTTGCTCAGTATATATTACATTGTGGTATATGGCAAATCAGTCATGATTTTAAAAGATGTAAAACTCTCTAGACTTGCTATCAGTCAATCGTATTTGTCAAAACTTGTGTTGTCTGCAGAAATGGTAAAAATAACATGGGATTAAGGAAATTTTCACAAAGGGAGATAATACATGTCCCTTTTATAAACATTCTGCATGCTGTTTAAAATACTTTCTGCAGTTCTGTATTTTAAGAAATAATCAGTTTCAAACCATCATTAGAGTCTCCAAGAGCAATATATCTGTCAAAATTTAATTGGTCTAGAGACAACAATTAAATGTCACTTAACATTTAGTTTTTCTAATAGACACTATTAAAATAAAGTATTTGTAAACATTATTCTTTTGTGTTGTTGAATTATATTTTTAACTTGTTTCTTCATATGTATGGGTTTTATTCCATGAGCAAACAGTGTAGTGATGTGATATTTTATCTTTCATTTAATTTGTGGTATTTGCACATATCTGGACATTTGATAAAGTGGGGAGATGTTGTTATATTTTCAGAGTGGTCACGGTTATCTCCTCTTTTCTAATGACAAGATCCAAAATTGTGAACATAGAAGTCTCAAGAAGATTATTTGACTGTTAAATTTAGAAGTTTTTGCCTTGACTGTTTTACTGCGCATGTCTGTACTTCATCAGACAAGCAGACAGTAGTAAACCAATTTTGTCTGGCGATTATAGTTGCCAGAGAATCTTTAAAGAGCTTCAGTTATCTTTCATTGAGGTTTAAAAATAGGTGGTATTCCCCATGATTACAAGTCTTTTCTGCAGGAGATTAACAACTTAACACCAGTTAGTAATTTAAAAGTACAATGAACTCATAGTCATATTACAAGATGCATGTTTACCATTACCCCAACAGGGTTGCGTATAGCAATTTGATGCCAGTTCACTGTTGTTCACTGATTTATTGTCATACATATGTTTGGAATGCCTACTATACTGAGATATGTTAAACCTTTGAGTGTTACACAAATGCTGCACACTGTTTGCCATATCATGCTGTTCAGTGCACTGTTTACACCTTCTAGTAGCTGGTTTAATAAAGTAAAGCTGAATCTCTTTTTTATTTTATCTCAAATGGTGCATATTTACTCTTTATCAGTGTCAAGTTTTATTAACCAGGTTTTCTTTAGAAAAATCCTGGTTATTAGATTGGGGTATGTCGTTGGGCGGGCAGGCGGGCGTCAACATTTTGTTAAGTTTTTTGTGAAAATTGTGTTTTTTTCAGTAACTATTCAGGGTACAACTTTGAAACTTAACATAGTTGTCTGACATATAAATACCAACTATCAGGACAAGTTTCATAATCCCTGACTGTATTTTGACAAAGTTATGCCCCTTTTTCACTTAGAAATTTTGTTAAGTTTTTTGTGAAAGTTGCGTTTTTCTCAGTAACCGTTTAAGGTACAACTTTGAAACTTAACATAGTTGTCTGACATCTCAATACCAATTATCAGGACAAGTTTCATAATCCCTGACTGTATTTTGACAAAGTTATGCCCCTTTTTCACTTAGAAATTTTGTTAATTTTTTTGTGAAAGTTGTCTTTTTCTCAGTAACCGTTTAAGATACAACTTTGAAACTTAACATAGTTGTCTGACATCTCAATACCAATTATCAGGACAAGTTTCATAATCCCGGACTATATTTTGACAAAGTTACGCCCCTTTTTCACTTAGAAATTTTGTTAAGTTTTTTGTGAAAGTTGTCTTTTTTCTCAGTTACCATTCAAGGTATAGCTTTTAAACTTTACATAATTGTTTGACATCACAGTACCAATTATCAGGTCAAGTTTCATAACCCCTGACTGTGTTTTGCCAAAGTTATGCCCCTTTTTGACTTAGATTTTTTGTTAAGTATTTTGTGAATGTTATCTGTTGATGCCAAATTGCCTGTTGACGCTTAGCTTGGTTTGGGGGTATCTTATATCAACAGCTTGAGATTGCTACCCAGATGTCTGTGATAAAGGTCAAGGTCACTTGCTAATTATAGAAATTCAGCTTACCCTCAATAACTTGAGTTTGCTTTTACCTCTGGATGCCAAATTTAGTATATGAGTAGCTGATATTAAAAGGCAGCTTGGGATTGCCACAGGTATCTGTGATCAAGGTCAAGGTCACTGTTGCTAAAAATAGAAATTCAGTTTTCCCTCAATAACTTTAGTTTGCTTTGGTATATTTACGCCGAACTTAGTGTTGGTATCTAATATCAAGATGCCGCTAGAGATTGCTACCCAGGCGCCTGTGATAAAGCTCATGGTCACTGTAGCTAAAAATAGAAATTCAGTTTTTGCTCAATAGCTTGAGTTTTCTTTGGCCTATTGACACCAAACTTTGTTTGTGGGTAGCTTATATCAAGACACTACTTAGGATTGATACCCAGGTGTCTGTGATAAAGGTCTATGTCACTTTTGCTAAAAATAGAAATTTAGGTTTCTCCTTATTACTTGGGTTAGCTGTGATCTATTGACACCAAACTTTCTTTGGGTAGCTGATACCAAGACACAACTCGGGATTTCTACTCAGAAGTCTGTGATCAAGATCAAGGTCACTGTTGCTAAAAATAGAAGTTCGGTTTCTTCATATCAGATATTTTCTTTACAAAAGTATAAGTATTAAATGAAAACCTGGTTTTCGGCGCGTGGCGACGTTTTTTTCTTGTCATGAATAATTGTGATGAGCTATAAGCCTAGTTGGTAAGAAGCTGGAGAGAAAATTTTGAAATAGATACAGAAAGCAAGTGAGACGTCATCCAGCAGCCAGTCAGATGCCTCTATTTTTTGGTTTACAACAGTCGTTTATTTTCTGATAACAATAGAGAAAGAGTAAAGTTTTTGCAATGTACAGAAGGAAAAACACGATGTTTGAAGTCCACTAATGCAAAGAAATAAATACAGTTACTTAATATCTGTTTTTGGAAATAACTTCCCTTTTAATTAAAGAACAAAATCCAACGCTTTTTATGAACTGATAGATAATGAGCTGACAACTTCTAAGGTAAATATATTGGTGATAAAATTTCTCCAAGTACATGTATTTCCATTTGCTGGCATCATTAATGTAATTGTATTAGGTTTTCAAGTTATTTTTGTTAAGTTTTTATTTTGGCTGAGTATATAAAATTTCGAATATTTATTACATTGACGGTTGTTTTCAGACATGCTGAAATTATGTGTGTTACTGGTAGTAGGGGAGTTCAGGACATCGGCAGCAGATCGTGCCAAGCTATTCTCTACCATACAGGAGTATGTTGTTCAGGGTGGAGCGTGTCTCTGTGTGGGCAATGCCTGCTCCTTGTTCCAACTGTATACAAAACCTGGTACAAAATAGCTTTTTCCATATTTAACATAAACGATGCCAAACCCTTTGAGTACTTTGGATAATACCAATTTAACATGCTCTTGGTTAAAACAGTATTTATTCAAAGAAAAGTATAATTAACAGCAGCCAAAAATAAATAAATGCCATGTAGTGGATTAAAAAACAAACAAAATGCTGATATAAACTCTTTTCCAAGGGGTTATAAAAAACAATGTACAAAGCATTAGTTGTGGGTATAGTTAGTCCCAGAAATATATTATTTTAATGATAATCATTGCTATTGTAAGACTGACTGCTCTTAGATGAATATAATATTGATTATTACACAACCAGAAATTTCATACCATCCTGTAGAATGAATAAATTGAAACACATATATTTAAATGTTAACATTACTGTTTTCTTCAGATCCAGAGGAAGATAAAGGGAAGAAACCAGCAGTCATTGCTGCCACTTTTTATGATGAAGTGTCACAGTCGCATGCAACAGTAAACTTGTGTTCCTTGCACAACCCAGCGGATTCCCTGCTTGCCACTTTGAAATCTGAACAGGTTCTAGCCAGGAAACCAACAGTGAAATGCAAAACTGGAAATGAGGATAACGTTGAAGTTATTCATCAGGTAGAGGGCAGCACATTGCCTAAAGAGCCAACTGAAATTGAGAGACTTACAAAACTTCCCGAGGTAAACAAGAATTGTAAGGGATCTTGGGACAAGAGAGCCAGTAGTGCAGAAGAACTTGATCTAGTTCAAAACAAAACAATAAATTCCGGGCAAGCTATGGCTATGCAAGGAGGTAAATCAGGACACTGGCAAGGCGAAGAAGAGCCAGCTATCTGTATTTACAATATTGGTAAGGGCAAGCTGTGCTTGTGTTGGCCAAATATCGAGATATCATACAGCAATGTCCAGACTGTATGTCAAACCTTATCTAGTCAAACTGATCGTTTGAAGAACACAGTGTTTCAGAGGGACCGCTTATTTATGAACATTTTACACAAACTTGAGATTGATAACTGACTATCCTGAGGTTCTGCACAAAACTAACATATGGGCCCAAGATCATTAAGCTAAAACTGGAGACCAGTCGCAAATATCAAGCATTTGATTGGCTGAAGTGTTGACTGGTCACCATTTCAGCCAATCAGATGCTTAAGATTTGAGACTGGTCTCCAATCTCAGGTCTATGATCTAGGACCGAGGTTCCAAAAAGCCCTACCAGATTCAGTAAAGAATACTTCCTCTATACCTGAATTAAAACCCAAATATTTAGATTTCTAGTCTAACTTGGCATATTAATTGCATCACTACCAAGGCAGTCATTTTTAATTTGGGTGTAACCTATTGTATAATTGTACATTCTGTTTGTTTCTCTCATTTGAAACAATTCTTTATCTTGTACATAAATGTTAAACTTAAACATAATTAATAGAAAAACACCAACTGTCCTCTCTAAATAAAGTTATTATTGTTACTATTATTATTATTATTATTATTATTATTATTATTATTATTATTATTATTATGCAGAAAATAAAAGATATCAAGTTAGTTTGTAGTTCTTACGTTTTCCATACCATTACTGACTGAAATTAATGATATCTCTGATCAGGTGTACATTTCCATTAAAGGCTTATCAGGGACAATAATGTAGTGACCTTAATTAGAGGGCCTTCATAGTGATGCGTTTAACTGGAAACTAAAAACAGCCAACAACAATCACTAAACATTATATAAATATGCAGGTGTATCAAGTTTCGTCAGAAATTAGCATTAATGTTTTTAAACAAACTAAGAATTTTGATTTACCTCTGATGTCACTTGTTATGCTTAACTGTACCACTCGAAATTTGCCAAGGACAGCAAGGCTGATTTTGTTTTTGTTAAACCAACAGAATGAGTTATTTAAGGAAGTCTGCCCCTAATGGGAAAATTTTCATACTAACTAAAACTTGCAATATTTGTGATGTATTTGCATTATCTTATTTAAATACACATTTAAACAAATTTTTACCGTGTGCTTTTTGCATTTTCACATTTTTTAATCCCCCGACTTCTCTTTTTGTGTACGGGAAAAAACTAAGGTATATTATTTCAAAAAAGTTTGTTTTTTTTGAAGTTTTTGGACAAATTTCTATGCAAAAAAGCATTAATTCACTGCAGATATAATTGTTCTTGTTATAAAAGTTCATATCAAGAGTGATTTTAATAAAATAGCTATTATATTGGTGAAAACTTCAGTGACGGTATACAGGAATGCCTTTAAATTCTCGAAAAACCAAAATAGCCGTATCCTGTATTAATTTTTAATTGTCCTTATGATAAAAACTGTTCCTGCAATGCATAACAACAGCTTAACCCATAATTTGAAGATGACATTTAAGTGCTGCTAATAGTAGTAGAAAAATGTCGAAATAATCCAATTTGCTGGCATATTTGGTTTAAAAAAGGCAATGGGTTGTCGGAAACTAATACTTTTAGATAGACTCTATATTAGAAATGCCCTTCGTCTGTCCCTCCGTCAGAAACAATTTTGTCCGGAGCATAAGTCCAAAACTACTAGAGGGATTTTATTCAAACTTCATACACTGACAGAGTACATTGGTAGGTAGTGCAGAGTGCAAGAACAATAACTCTACCTTGCCTTTTTTTAGAGTTATTCCCCTTTATCATATTTACTTGATAAATTTTGTCCGGAGCATAACTCCAAAACTACTTGAGGGATTTTAGTCAAACTTTATACACCGACAGAGCACATTAGTAGGTAGTGCAATGTGCAAGAACAATAACTCTACCTTGCCTATTTTTAGAGTTATTTCTCTTTATCATATTTACTTGATAAATTTTGTCCGGAGCATAACTCCAAAACTACTTGAGGGATTTAAGTAAAACTTCATACACTGACAGAGCACATTGGTAGGTAGTGCAGTGTGCAAGTGTAATAACTCTACCTTACCTTTTTTTTAGATTTTTTCCCCTTAATCACATTTACTTGATAAATTGTTTCCAGAGCATAACTCCAAAACTACTAGAGGGATTTTATTCAAACTTCATACACTGACAGAGCACATTGGTAGGTAGTGCAGTGTGAAAGTCCAATAACTCTACCTTGCCTATTTTTAGAGTTATTCCTCTTTATCAGATTTACTTGATAAATTTTGTCCGGAGCATAACTCAAAAACTACTTGAGGGATTTTATTCAAATTTCATATACTGACAGAGCACATTGGTAGGTAGAGCAGTGTGCAAGTCCAATAACTCTACCTTGCCTAATTTTTAGAGTTATTCCCCTTTATCAGATTTACTTGATAAATTTTGTCCGTAGCATATCTCCAAAACTACTAGAGGGATTTTATTCAAACTTCATACACTGACGGAGCACATTGGTAGGTAATGCAGTATGTAAGAACAATAACTTTACCTTGCCTATTTTTTAGGGGTTTTCTTCGTAAATTATACGAAAGTACAACCTTCAGGTAACTTAGTTCCGGCGGAGGGATTAACCATGTGTAACATGGCTCTTGTACCTTTAAGATCTTTGGGTCATCATCTAAAAAAATATTCAAATTATGCCCATGGGTCCTTCAGGGGCCCTGCCCTAGGGGCTACTAGGGCTACATATGAAAATTCTTTTTTTTTTATTTCAGCATTAGCTGTCTAAGCTAGCTTTTTAGTTAGTTTTTCAACCAATAAAGTGTTGTTAACAATACATGTTGTAATTATTATGCTGTGGGAGAATCAAATTAACTATTTTTGTTGGTGACTATTCATGCTGTTTTACCAGAGAGGCATCTAGCCGGGTGTTATGATTATCAGAACATTTTTATACGCAGTTTACAACATAGATCCAAGCTTTTTTTTTCAAAGAAGCTTAAAACAAACAATTTGTTATTCAAAAATACCATTCAAAATGAATATGATCTGTTAAAAGAATCTCACAGTGGTTACTTCCCTTAACAGGCTTATATAGCTGTTAGGCAACTTTGGAAAAAAATTAGTCATATTTGAGTGCAAAACTTTCATCTAGAGTCATGTTGTAGTGGATAAGTCACTTGCTGCAGGAAGGCACCGGGTACAATTCCCAGCAATAGAAGTGAATATTTGTTTTTTTTTAGGTTTTTGTAGTTTGTTGTTTTTTTTTGGAGGTAGGCGGTAATAATAAACTTAAAATAAATCATGTTGATATTGTTGCTTTGTTACACAGCATGGTCATTAATAAACTTAAATTGGATCTGCTTCATCACACTATATTCCTCCTCCTTTTCATATAGTTACCATCAGTGCCCAACGTTATAAAACTGAGCATATAAATCAGTCTCAAATCTCAAGCATCTGATTGGATGAAATGGCCAACTATGTAAGCAAGCGCTCGAGATTTGAGACTGGTTTCCAATCTCAGCTTTATTACCTTCAGCCCAGATCAATAAAGAACCATTGGTATCTAAACCAGAATGCCCACCACCAATCACCTCAACATAACTACCTTCAAGACTATGGCAGAACCTTGCTATGGATATCACAGGACCCATAAAAGGTGATTACTTGTGGTTATTGACTATCACTAGAAATTTCCTTAAGTATAAATCAATAAAACAATAATATCACACACAAATATCAACCGTCCCATGAAATACGCTCGTGGATTACGTGAATAAATTACCACAGAAAATACTTAAAATTTGCTTTCACAGGAGATGCAGGATTTCTTCTACCATAATGGTATCAAACACAACCGCATAACAAGACAACATCAATACTAGCCAAATAAAACTGGGAAATAGAATTCTACTAATTTCTGTTAACTTTTCCCACAACCCTGCACAATAAGCCCATGATGCTGCTTTTAATTAAAATACAGGAAAAACTGACAAATTAACACTTTAAAATAAATACTTTATATAATAAATAAATAAGTTTCCCTTATGTAATAAATAAGAACATTAAGCAAACACAGAATATATCATGGTCAGCTGCTAACCCTTTACTCCATGGGATATGGTTTTCATCCATGGGCAAAGTGTGTAGATCCAGATCAGCCAACACATCCATGCTGTCTGATCAGGATCTACATTGTTTGCTTTTTTATTTCTTAGGTTATTTCTAAACAAGAACTGAACAGTGTAGATCCTGATCAGAAGCTTAAAAGTGCTGGCTGATGTGGATCTACACAGTTGGCCCATGCAATATAGGTCTATCTATGGAGTAAAGAATAATGCTTTTAAGTGGTATGCGTGTTTACTCATTAAGAAACATTTCTCCCATCACAGAAAGTCTCATATGGAATGGTTGAGCATCACAAGTTAATTTATCATGTTTCTGTCTGTGAAATAAACTATAATATTGTAACTTATCATGCAAAGACTTAACACTTTTTAAACCATTATTACCTACATAGTTTTCTGTGAAACTTTTTATAAGGTTTAAAAGATCTTTTAATTTTTCTGTTCCTGGTTTTACTGTCACAGTACTTTGTGATGATGTAAAAATTTGTGTTGATTGTTTCAAAGGGCTTAAACTATCACTTTTCTTATCACCCTGAGCGCCCTCTATGTCTTCATGTTCACTGTGAGTATCACCACTAGAATCATCTGTATCTAAAATTTCATTTTCATCTTCTTCTTCTTCACTGTTCATGGTATCTCCAGTGACCTGTACATTTCCAGCAGTCTCTAGATTTCCTTCTGCCTCACTATTCACATTTTGTTGGGCTGTGTATTTCTTTTTACTTTCTTCAAGTCCTGGTTTTGTGCAAGTTTCATCACCCGGAACACATGGTACAACAATCTCTGCAGTTTCATCAACCTTATTTCCAGAATTTACACCAATGTCTATTTTTACATCTTCTCCAAACTGCTGACTCTTCCCATCTACATCTTCTGTTGCACTTTCTTCAGCATTCTCATGTTTTGTAGAAACAGTAAATGCTGTACCATCTGTGGAGAGAACTGCTTGATGTCCAGCACTAGTATTTTCCATTATCAACTTAAGATTTCTACTCAAGTTTAAATCTTCTTCAATTTCATTCTTCTTCTGTCTTCCTTTACTCCATTTTACACCTTTGACTACATCTGTTTGGTCAGAGATATCAAACAGGGTCAAAAGGTCAAGGTTATCAAAGAAATCTTGTATTTCAAGGTCATCCTCCTTTTTCTCAGCACTGCAGCAGTACAGGGCAGCTGTATCTATTGGATGTGCTTCAGTATTAAAGATGTAGCTACCTGTATGCAAGAGAGCAAGAATATCTTTGAATAACAGGTAATGAAAACATTAACCTTTTACTCCATATATACACTTTTAACTAATGTGTGATCAGTCTAGATTCAGATCTGTGCCATCTAATCCGGATCTACACTGGTCACATCTTGGTCAGAAATAACCTAATGAATCTAAAAGCGAAAATTTTCATAACAAATGTTTTAAGGTGAATATTTTGCCAATAGATATATTTACACCAAATTATTTTGAACAATGCATAAGAAATGGAGAAATAGTCTTCTAAATGTCAAGAACTTTCCCTTTGCTCAGCCAAGGGAGTTTTTTCCCTATATGTTTAATACAGAAAGCCTAAATCCTGGGTCACTTCATAAAATTGGAAAAAAACTTCTCCCTGTTCTGACAACCTAAGCCAGTCCCTGGATAATTATCAGTACCCGGTGCATATGGCTACAAGATCTTGCCCAAAATTAAAAGAAAGCAAGATGGTACCAACAGCTCCAGAGTTTAAGGCCTCTTTAATTGATCATTATACATTAAGTACTAAACTTACCTGTGTCAATAATACACTGCCCACTGGAAGTGTCTATGACAGTCCCATGATCCCCTGTGTTGTGCATAAAGTTGTCTGTATCAAACAACAAGTACAGGTATTTGGTAGTCTCGGCTAAGAAGAAACTCTCCATTCTGTTCTCAAGAGTGTGTGTGTTCACATCTTTTACCTTAAATACAAGGTACACTGAATATACATAACAGTTATCAGTTAAGGAACAAGTTTTCAGCTCCAAATATGAGGATATACCGATAAAGGGGTGAGTTTTTTGCACAACACCAAAAATTTTTGGTGATGTAATGAGAGACTTTGTTTAACCCTTTTCTCCATAGATACACCTTTTTTGCGTGGGCAAACAGTTTATTTAGATCCAGATCAGCCGGCACATCTGTGCCGTCTGATCAGGATCTAAACTCTTTGCTTTTTGATTCATTAGGTTATTTCTGACCAAAATGCGACCAGTGCAGATCCTGATCAGATGGCACAGATGTGCCGGCTGATCTGCATCTACACTGGTCGCACATATCTATAAATGCGTAAATGTATATGGTGGAGGGTTTAAAGTTTTTCAGAAGATTTCACATTCATAATATTGTCACTATTGCAGAACCTAAACATTTCCTAATGCTGAAAGAATGTAATACACAATCAATTTTGAATAAACAAACCTATTTGTGACATAAATATCCATACTTGCAATAGACTGAGCATTAGACAGTAAGGCAAAAAAGACTCAAGATTTGCATGGAATGATCAACTGCCTGTTTATGACACCATCGTATTTCATAAATAAATAAAACTTTCAGCTGAAGCCCGAAATCTCCTGCATTTGCATAGTACAAATCACATTTGTTGTCCTGGAGCCAATTTCATTAGCTAACAAGAGTGCCAAACTGACACAAAATACGCATGTCAAAATGCTGATCATCAAAGTTGTGTAACGATCCGATGAAAATAATTCGACTTGGAGAGCAGATACCGCTAATTCAGTTTTTGGACAATTCAAGGGCCATAATTCAGGAGAGCCTGGGGGAATTTGGCAGGTTAAAGAACTTGGTCGAGATATTATGCCCACCAACATATTCACCTAGTTTGATAAAGACCGGATGAAAACTCTTTGACTTAGAGAGCCAAACAGTAATTTTGGACAATTCAAGGGCCATAATTCAGGAGTGCCTGGGGGGATTTGGCTGGTTATAGAATTTGGTCGAGATATTATGCCCACCAACATATTCACCAAGTTTGATAAAGACCGGATGAAAACTCTTTGACTTAGAGAGCGGAAACAGTAATTTTGGACAATTCAAGGGCCATAATTCAGGAGTGCCTGGGGGGATTTGGCTGGTTATAGAACTTGGTCGAGATATTATGCCCACCAACATATTCACCAAGTTTGATAAAGACCGGATGAAAACTCTTTGACTTAGAGAGCGGAAACAGTAATTTTGGACCATTCAAGGGCCATAATTCAGGAGTGCCTGGGGGGATTTGGCTGATTATAGAACTTGGTCGAGATATTATGCCCACCAACATATTCATCAAGTTTGATAAAGACCGGATGAAAAATCTTTGACTTAGAGGGCGGAAACCCTGTGGACGCCGCCAGCCCGCCCGCCAACCCGCCCGCCGCAGGTGTTCCCATAATACGTCCCGTTTTTCAAACGGGCGTATAAAAATGAGTGTCATATGATTTGTTAATTATAATATTAGTGATATTAGTAAATGAAACAAGAGCTGTCGCTGAAAAATAACATATGCCCCCAAAATGTAGCTTTGAAAAGGCATGTGTGATTTACATCTGAGACTTACAGTTGCATATCCACATCTTGTCTTGGTGTTGTGCTCTATAGACTCGAGCATGTCAACCCCAATCTCCAGCAAGTATGGGTCCTTGGTGGCCTGATACAAATACATGGCTGCTTCAACCAATTCTAGCAATAAATAGACAATTTACATTATCATAGATATATAACGAACTTTTAAATCTTAAAATATAATTAACTTGGTTGGGCCTGTTAACCTTTCACTCCATATATATTCCTATACGTATGTAAAAAGTGTAGATCCAGATCAGCCAGCCCATTTGTGATGTCTGATATGTCTCTACACCGGTCACAAATAACAATGACTTTAAACACATGGTGTAGATCCTGTTCAGATGACTCAAATTTGCCACCTGATCAGGATCTACACTGTTTGCCCATGCAATGAAGGTGTATCTATAGAGTAACTTGCCCCTTCATGTACTAATATACGCACAAACATGTATAAGTTGCCATAGCGCATTAACTCCATCCAAATATACAACATACAAACACATAAGATGTAATTAGCTAATGGAGATGTCAAATGAAATGGGAAGGTTCTCCATGATCTCACTGAGACAAGAGCACCTGGCCTCAAGGTTATAAAACTGAAATTAGAAACCAGTCTCAAATCTCAAGCATCTGATTTGCTGAAATGGCGACCAGTCGCCATTTCAGCCAATTAGATTCTTGAGATTTAGTTAAGACTGTTTCCTTTCTCAGTTTTATATCCTTGTGACCTTGGAGTCCAACCAGCATGCTCAGTTTAATTCTCTTACCCATAATATTCTTTTCAATATAAAGCACAAACCTGGTCTAAGAGGATATCCCTCTCTCCCTGCATTGGCCTCATTCTTTACAATATTGTAAAACTCTGGCAGAAAACCAAACTGTTTCCAGACTTGATGAAAGTTATGTATTGTTTTCATAGCACTGTCTATGTTCCCAAGCATAGCCTGTTAAAGTAACAAATATACACATGTATGTTCACAGAAAATGACAAACTTTCTTTAAGAACAACAAAACTGTTTTTTTTCTTGCACACCTGTGCCCAAGGTTATAAAGCTGAGCATGGAAACCAGTCTCAAATCTCAAGCATCTGATTGGCTGAAATGGCGACTGGTCGGCATTTCAGCCAATCAGATGCTTGAGATTTGAAACCTTCAGCCCTGATCAGTATTGCCGGAATGAATCATTTAATACCCTGTGTAAAATGAGTCTTAGGTAGTGGCATATTTGGACTATTTATTCATGCCCTGTCACATATTTGCATTGTTATGCAAAGCAAGTCTGAATCGTCTGATTAGCTAAAATGGAGACTTGTCTTCAATGCTTGAGATTTATGACTGGTCTCCAATCTCAGTTTGATAATTTTTGGGTGGGAGCTCCATGGAACAGGGGTGTTGTTTTAAAAACAAAATAACTTTTTTCATAAAAACAGTTCGCATTTTATATACAGGGGTACTGGTACTTTTCATTTTAAAAAGTTAGTAAAGTGCTCATTTATTTTTTCCACAGGTTTAAGAAAAGGAGAAAGCAGAAAATCAACATTTGGATTCTGTCCATATAATTGTAAGAAATTTTGTAAACATTTATCATTAAGGAACAGCTGTAAGTTGTCCCTTTACCTTTTACTACATTTACTACATCCAAACTTGATAATTTTGTCCGAAGCTCTGAAGTAGCATCTTCTTTCACTGGGATTTTATAATAAAGTTACCTAATTTAAGAAAGACCTTGTTTAAGCCCTGGATTACCTTATTTAAGAAAAACCTTATTTGAGCCCTGGATTACATTCTAATCAATTGATTTCTTTATCATTGAAAACTATGAACAGTTAAATTTTTGCTTTAGATTATATTCAGCCTTTATTGTGAAAAGAACTTGTCAACAATGTAATACACACATGAACACCAGGCCAATAGCAGTCAAGAGAGGTAAACACTGGTAGACTTATCGATCCTTTGGTCATGTGAGCCCACATAAACCAATCATCTCTCTTCAAATACTTCTCTATGGCTACCAGATACTCTGAAGATAAAATACATAGACGATTCATGATAGTAGATTTTTCAAATTCCATTCAGATTATTATAAATTAAGTTAACTGTCTTTAATTATCCTTAACTATTTATGTTGATAAATCAAAGTGGAAACACAAATTATAACTAAATTAATTAGCTACCAGTTACCCCTTACCTCCATCAAATATGTCATAAATGCAACTGGGCCCAAGATCATAAAACTAAATCAGGAGATCGCCTTTTCAGCTAATCAGATGCTTGAGATTTGAGACTGATCTCCAAACTTAGTTTTATGATCTTGGGCCTGATGGCGAGTGGAGATCAGACAAGACATCTGTGCAGTCTAATCAGGTAATACACTGTTCACTTATAGATGCATTAGGTTATTTCTGAACAAAAAGCAATTTTGTAGATCCAGATCAGAGAGCACAGAACTGCAGGCTGATCTGGATCAATGTTGGTTTCCTACGTGATCACAGACCTGAGGAGTAAAGGGTTAATCTGATGACCAAATGAACTAGCTGATGTTGCGACAATTAATCAAAAACAAGAGTCAGTTGGAAAAGACAGCATGCTCGATTTATCGATGGTGAACAACAAGAGTACAAAGTTTCAAAGCTGTAGCATAAGAAGTATAGAGTTAAGAGCTTGTAAATGCTTGCACACAAACTTTAACCTTAAATTCCAAGTTGAATAATCCCCATAATTTCACCAAAATGGAATGAAACGTTATGGTTCTTGGTACACATACTCAGAATATGATGGTTAACAAGTGTGCCAAATTTAAAGGTGTAGCTATTGTACTTTGTAAAAGTTGGTTGCATGCAAACTTGAACCAAAGGAGGACTGTGATGCCAATGAAAAAGTGAGTAGAATACTTGACATATTCTTCAAATAGTATGACTATGAACTACCAATGCAGTATGTTTCTCCAACTTTTTACTTTATAAAATATATGGATAAATTTATGAAATAACTTTAACATACCATTAAATTCATCCAAGAGTTCTGTGTTCTGGAACATAATAGACCCTTTTACAAGGTACTCGAAGTACGAGTCGACTCCACCACCTATCCCAGCATCCAACGCTGTCCACTTACCAGTAGCAACATCTATGTGATTACCTACCTTAAAGAGTAAACATTTTTTTCTTTTCTAGTTATTTCAAACAATTCCGATGGCATTGGTGCTAATTTAAATATTGTGCAATGTTTAAGATGTGCAATGTTTTATATTTCCATATGTTTGTTCTAACTGTGGTTTAATTGTTTATACATTTCCTGTAAAAGAATATGAAAGTAAACCCTATACAATTTGTTTCATACTCTTTTGAACTTTCATAAGCTTGCATGAGGGTGAATCCCTAAAAAAAGGTGGAAACTTGGAAGCGTTCCACAGGGATCTCTGAATATTGGTGAATCACTAAACAAATGATCATATATTAACCCTTTATTCCATGGCATATTTGTTATCCCATAATCAAACAGTGTAGATCCAGATCACCCGCCACATTTGTGCTGTCTGATCAGGATCTACACTGTTTGCTCTTATATTCATTAGATTATTTCTGACAAATAGTGAATATTGCAGATCCTGATCAGATGGCATGGATGTGATAACTGATCTGGATCTACACTGGATGCACATGGGATAAAACCTGAATATATGGAGTAAATGTTAAATACAGTAGTGTAAACGCCACAAATTAAAATATATAATTACTAGTCCAATGGGAGATCTTGCTTTGTATAAGCTCCTCATAGCCCGCATAGCAACTTTCTCAAATATTGGATCTCCTGTGAGTTTGCTCAGAGCACCAAACTCCACGATAAATGTGCCGACCCCTGCTGTACAGGTTATGGTTGTTTCTCCAGAAGGCACACCGTACATCAGGTTGACTGTACCATAAGGCATGCCTGTAGGGGTGTCAAATGCTGAAGAAAACAGTAGTATAACAATAATTATTCAAGTTAGAATAACAATAATTCATGTACATGTATGATGCAGTACAACATTAACCTTTCGTCTTCATTTTGTTACCTTAACCCTTTCCTCCATAGAAACACCTTTACTGTGTGGGAGAACAGTGTAGATCTAGATCAGCTGGCACATCTGTGCCATCTAATCAGGATCTGCACTGTTTGCTTTATGATTATTTAGGTAATTTCTGACCAAAATGGGACCAGTGGAGATCCTGATCAGATGACACAGATGTGCCGGCTGATCTGGATCTACACTGGTTGCACATGCGTATATATGGTGGAAAGGGTTAATAGAAAAACAGGATCAATTTGTTTAATACTTAGCCCTTTACTCAACAGATACATGTACACCTTTCTTGCGTGACTGCTGTAAATCTAAATTAGCCGACATATCTGTGCTCTCTGTTCAGGATCTACACTGTTAGCTTTCAAATTCATCAGGTTATTTCTGACCAAATGCAACCAGTGCAGATCCAGATCAGACGGCACCCATGTGCTGGCTTATCTGCATATTAACTGGTCGCACATTCATAAAAATGGCTATATATGGATAAAAGGTTGTATGATCTTTATCCAGTTATTTCTGTTAAGGTAAGTTATTAAAAGGAAGGTCTGCTTTTCAAATCATACTATGATGTTTTGATAAGCTTGAGTGTCAATGGTATATAGCCCATAAATGTTTTAGGCCAGGGGCTTTGGATTGGGATAAAGAGCAATTTTTATAGATTAACTGTCATGTAAAAATGCCTTTATATGGAGGAATTTGAGAAATCCTTCATTCATAAAACTTCTCAAACAAGCTTAGAATTGATGGATTAAATAAATAAGTTTGATTATAACATCTATATAACTATAATAAAAACATTAATTATATCTACAAAAATACTCAAATGTCTTAAATTTTTTTTTGTTCTCATTATATTATCCTGCAATGGAAAAATTGGGGATGTTAACTTTAAATCTTGGGAAAAGTATTGCATTGGAAACAGGGTGTTATTTCTGCCCCAAAATTTTTCCACTTTAAAATACTTTGTATACCAATTTCAATTAAACTTACCAAAATGCTTTAGTATAACACTGTAAGTACATGAAAGCTAGTAGACATTTGTAAACACAACAATAGTTTCAATAATTCCTCACCTGGAAGCAACCTGCGTGCTACATCTTCCGCCATCCGCAGAAGGGGACCAGAGCAAGGCCAACCTGGTTCCAGGTCCAAACCTCCACGCTTAGAGAACAGATGGGCAGACAACAGACCACCAACAACTGTAAAATGTTAAATGTACAATAAAATAAAGGCACACAAACTAGAGGCCTGAGGATTATTCATTCAAAATTGGGGTTATTGACTGCATACTGTATATGACCTTTTATTCATTGACAAAATAAAATAATACTATTACGATCATGTGTATAAATCAGCAAAAGAACTAGGCAGTGGACCCTAACATATGTTAGGCAAAGAAACCTGAAGGGAGAACTGTGAAACCCGAAAATTTTACAGGTCACATTGTGTCAAATATTGTGGACAATAGAGTTTCAAATAACTCTAGACCATTTAAAATTCTGTTTGCTCACACAGAACAATTAAAAAACTCCTTTTTCGTTAAAACACTTGTGGACTGGAACCATCTGGAAAACGAAATAGTGCATGCGCAGACAGTTGAGGGCTTTAAGACAGCCCTTCAACGGGACTAATCTCACACTCCACTCCCTGTAGAACATATGCCAGCAGTGGCCCTTTCTACATACCCATATAGATACAGATCCGGGAAAAAATGTTGTTGTTTTTTCAAGTTAGCGAAGATCTCCTTACCCAAATGTTAACATCTGTAAAGCCCTTTTGTGAATGCTGTTTCCAAATTATTCTATTGGCATTCAAATGTGCAGGCTGATCCGATCTTCAATGTGATATAAGCTGTATCCTTGTAGTAAATGTCACACATTGCTGGACAATTTTTTATTTTGGTACTTAGTTCGGAACTGGCAGTTAAGTGCAATTAATACAACTGATACATGAACAATATGATCATTAATTGTGGCTGTTTAAAATCCCTGTAATTTACATCTGTGAGTATGATGCAGAGGAGCTTGATGTTATGGCAGCAGATGTCTAAACTAGTTTTAAAATATCTCCAATACAAACTTTGTTAACCCTTTCCTCCATAGATACACCTTTATAGTGTGGGCGAACAGTGTAGATCCACATCCATGCCATCTGATCAGGATCTGCACTGTTTGCTCTTTGATTTGTTAGGTTATTTCTGACCAAAATGCAACCAGTGCAGATCCAGATCAGAAGGCAAAGATGTGCCAGCTGATCTGGATCTACACTGGTCGCAAATGCGTAAAAATGTGTATATATGGAGGAAAGGGTTTATGTCATTGTGATAACACCATTAAGTGCTGCTGATTGAGAATAATAAAGACCGTTCTTGTCAAATTTTATCCTGATGGTTTTTTTTCACTCTGTACTCATACTGAATTTTCAATAACTCCCTGGTTTCAGGCTATTGGGTCTGTGATTAGTGCCTAAGGTTATAAAACTGAGCATGGAAACCAGTCTCAAATCAGTTGCCATTTCAGCCAATCAGATGCATGAGATTTGTGACTGGATTTCAATCTCAGTTTTATAACCTTCAGCCTAGATGTAACTCAATCCATATCAGCAGCAGCATGATAAAAAAATAATGAAAGTTTACCTCACCTCTTATATTGGTCTCAAACACTGAAACATTGATGTCATCATCAAAGTCCATTTTTTCAATGACAAGATTTGCTACACGCTGGAATTCTGTGTTATTTCCCATGATGACCAACATATCTAGAGCATCTATCAACGTCAGGGAGTAGCTGAAATTGATTGATTATACTAGAGTTATTGGAACCAGTTCAACCGGAACATGATGGGAATTGTTTCTGGGAATAAGTTTGATTTTTGTTGAAATAAACCATGTTAGGACATAATCCACATAAATATTTTACTTTTAAATAACTTCTGAATTCACCATTTCTTACTTGTTCTATACAGTAATATATCAAAATGCTGCAATTCACACCCTTGGACATACCAGTATGAGGGATTTTAATGTTGCTTGCACACCTATGACGTACTAGTGCTAAGGCTTTATCACATGTTTTCAATATCCAGTAGACCACTCCTATATTGCATATATGCCTTACTTTAACAAAATGACAGAAACTGTGTGACTGTAAAACCTACTAAAAAATCCCAGCAAAAAGCAATAAAAATGATACATACCTTCCCCAAGTGTCATGACCATCACAAGTTAAAGGCCTAAGTTCATCGTATGGATAAGCATGTCTGATATAGCCATCATAGGCATGATGGAACATCTCTGTAACTCTTCTCCTGAAAAAAATCACTTGGGATTAAATTTAACCCTTTATTCTATATTTAAGCATTTTATTGCATGTGCGAACAGTGTATATACAAATCAGCCTGGAGATCTATGCCGTCTGATCAGGATATGCACTGGTCGCATTCTGGTCGGAAATAACCTAACAAATCAAAAAGCAAACAGTGCAGATCCTGATCAGACGGCACGGATCTGGATCTACACTGTTTGCCCTTGCCATAAAGGTGTGTATGTGGAGGAAAGGATTAAACAATCATCTCAAGTGTTGCACTGTTTATTGGTTTTACTTATAAAAGTTTAAATTAAAACCTTTATAATTCAATAACAACACTTTTTCAACTCATTTTCATTTATTTGTTCTAAAACGTGTCTTTATAATTATATAAACACTAATAAAGCTAAGTTAATTGTCCTTTGAAACACATCAATTCTGTTAATTAACAGATATACAAACACAAAATCGCCCTCAAATTATCAATTAAAACATTTCAATTCATATCATGTATATAACTTTACGAATACATGAATCTACAAGAAATTCACATACAAATATATATTCATTATACATTTATATCAACAAAGTCCAGTTGATAAATTAATCAACATCACAAACTACACAAGAACAAAATTAAACAGTACCAATCAAAAGAAAAAGACAAACAACTTTAACAACAATATATATAACGAGGGTTTTGGGCGGATGGAGTTTTTTTTTCGTCGAAAAAGACACAAGCAATGATTAATTTGCTTAGAATTTCCCTTAAAAAGGTAACAAGTGAACCAATAAAATTGAAGTTTAGAATCTCTCAAGAAAGATTATAAGAATTATCTCCCCTTACAGTTCTATAACTTACGGCCCCTTTTTCTTATAAAATGTTTAATTTTTAATAATTGTTTATTTAAATTCACCCATAATGTAATTTTTATGTATACATAAGAACCTTATTTTTGATCATCTCAGTGTAATTAATCAAAAGATGTCGTTGTACCACATATTTTGATGCACCATATATTTTGATGCACTATTTATTTTGACCTCGGTTCAAAATATGGGATTTCCTAATGATGTAATTATGCTGCAAAATGATCAGTTAATATTCAACTGACCATGTAATAAATTAAAAATAGTGTAAATTATGCAAACTGAAGCCATTTTAACACCATTATATTATTATAAAGTAAAAATGACATAATTTACTGAATATTTTTTCATCTTGTTGAATAAATCATTAACTGCTTCTATTTTTTTTACACATTTTAAAACACATTTTCTTATTGTTTACAACAAATAACAAATATTCCATCAAAGTCACATCATGTGCATGACCATATTTAATGTTATAACTAAAATTTGTTCTCGTTGTCAATCCCTTACGTGTTATATTGTTTTCATACATTTTAACTTCATTTAACAGTTATCATCCTTGTTATTTTTCACTAAAAAATATCAAAATATTAAGACTGCAAAGGGCATAATCCCAGGAAATGCTGTTACTCATGGAAAACAGGAAAGATACCGCCAGTCATCCAATAGTGATGTCTTTTAGAGCTTAAAGCAGACTAAATGCAGAATTTTTAATGAAGTTCCATTTCCCATTATTTTACCTTGCCAGAAATGTGGAAAACTTATTCTAGATGATTAAAATATCATTGTTCAAGTTATTTTGCTGTAGCAGATGCAATAGAGTGTGTAAACTTACTTTTAACCAATTAGAAATGGTGTTTCATTACATGCGTCAAAATATGTGGTGGAAGACCAAAAGTAGTGTGTTGGGGGTTCACATGTTCGTTTCTTGCTCTACAATAACATTCTTGATATATTTTCATAATTCATTTATAATCAAATAAAGAGGGATGTATGTTCATGATACTAATGTAGAATTTCAAATCAAAACATACTTTAAAAAGTTGTCAAGGTTTGAAACCTTAAGTGCATCAAAATTCATGACACCAGGATATGTTTATGACATTTATATAATCTTGAAAGGGTTATTTCTTCTTCTATTCCTTTATCTAAGTTAAAGACAAAAATTCTGTAAGAACAGTTTGTGCCCTGCATTAAAACTATGTTGCACAATAAAACAGCTGGCTATTTTCAGGTCAAAATTATTTACATCATACATGGCTCTAGAAGACTACAGGTGGGCTGTGAAGGACTTGATCATCAAAAACACAAAAATAATTTTGTTCATGTGCAATCATTCGTGATTCATGTGAATATTTCGCTACTGTTAATGATCCATAAGGTAACTGGAAACATAAATTCTTCTCATTTTCTTAAAATAGACGAATTTTGTAACTATCCGGCTATATGTCATGTATCAGTTTCACTTAACAACGCCTTGATGAGATCGTATTGCAGACAACATTTTAATAAAATAACAATTAGTTAATATACTTGTAATGTGGTAAGTCTTCTTCCTTTATCACATATGCATCGCATGAAATCTTGAAAATAATTAATGCTAACGTAACACGTATCATGGGCGCAGACATCTTGAAAAAACAGTGGAAAAAGTTAGCTCGCGGTTTCCGATTGACTCCTACTCAGTCGTGATCTATGACTATACGACGACTGGCTGTTAAATGACGTCATACTTGCTGTCTGTACATTTTTTTTAAAAATTTTTCTCCCCAGCTTCTTATCAACTATTTATAGAATATGTAAACAGCACACTGAACGACAGAATATCGCAAATTTGCGACAGCATTTGTGCATCTCGGTTTAACAAATTACATTAGATTTTTGCTTTTGAAACCATACAAAAGCTAGTACTCCATCATACATCCTAAAAACAATGTTTATTAGCCCAAATACTTTTTTTAACTGATAAACATGAGAATACATGCTGCTTGTAATGCAAACTCTTCAAAAATAATATCAGGTCGGACAAATGTTTGACCGACTAGCAACTACTTACTATGCTCAGTTCATATCAGGGAATCTATTATATAACATTCTCTACATGTGAATCCTTCCTATACTGTAGTCGACATTTCAATCATCACGGTATGTACCCAGATAATGAGAATCGCGGATAATGATAGATTGTGAGAATACTGATAGATCGCCAGGTCGGAGGAAACACCATGGAGAGGTTAGTTATTGTATGAATTTCATGTTATTGTGATCTAATACTTATCTTTTGCGATAGATAACAATCAAGCGATGTCCTAGCCTTCCTCTCATACCCATACATTTGGAATCGGCCTTCAGATAAAGTAAAACAAAGGAAAATGATCACGCAACATTCCAGATTTCTACAAAAAACTACGTATTATGCCCATTTAAAATAAATTTAAACATGTTTTTTTGTAAAGATAACTGAAGCCCGCTAAGGAATCTGGCGGCTCTAACTGCCAGACAAAATGGGTTTACTACTGATGCTTGTCTAATGAAGTATGGAAATGTGCATTGTAAAATAGTGAAATATGCATCCCGCAGACACAGCCAAAAAGTTGAGGGGAGAAGAGAGCATGGTTTTATAATAATCAGTTTCAAAATAGACGCCACAAACAATTAACGAAAGAGAGAACCCGTGGGGTTACCGCCTTCAAACGGTCATCGGCAAAACAATTTGCCCCTGGGGGTCTAAACCAGGTTCTAGGGTGCACCAACCTCACACTTGCCCCAAATAACAGAGTTACATGCAAAGTTTCCAAATGAACTAAGGAAATAGTCTGCTCCGAAGTTTACTGTGAATGTCCGCTTTTCGGCATAAAATATTAATAATGACAGCGAGAGAAAAAAAAGGTAGATCAATATATCGCAATTTTCAAAATATTCAAATTCCGTCGTTGTTTATTTATGTAGGACTTTTACATCTCTTGTCTATGTTTATGCATTTGTTTTAAAATAATTTGATCTCCCCAAGAATATACATGTTTATCACTACAGCAAGTGTGCAATGCTTAATAAGCTATTTTTATCAATTGTATTGTTTTTTAAGTTTTTGAGTTATTGACACAAAACATGATACATTTTTCACACGACAGGTATAAAAAGGTGAAATATCAGGAATCGCCACATTCAGAAAAAACAGCCTCCCCACACAGTCAAGAAGAAGAGAGGGAGAGAGCATGGTTAATAAAATGATCAGTTTCAAAAGAGACACCACTAACAATTAACAAAAATGAGAACCCGAGGGGTTACCGCCTTGGAACGGTCAGTGGCAAATCAAATTGCCACTGGGGGTTTAAACCAGGTTCTAGGGTGCACCAACCTCACACTTGCCCCAACAGGTTCTCATATCACAAAACAAATACACGTTGTCTTGGTGAAACAACTCCAACCCACTTATTGGCTCAACAATGTTGCATGCAAAAGCACACAAACATATAAAACATAAGAATCTAATAGCATTGAAAAGCCAAGGGGCGGGTACTCAATGATCTTACAGAGACCAGAGCTCCTGGAGTAAAATCAGCAAGAACACGATGACAGGGATAAAAGAAACAAATCGAGCTTCTAGGTTCTTTTAAGAAAAAAATTCCCCATAAACCTTCATAAACTCTCATAAAAGTCATGTAAAGGTATGACTAGGATTATTTAAATAGATGAAAAGGGACATAGAAACAATGATTATTTAAATAGATGAAAAGGGACATAGAAAGCCACCAAACACGACAAATATCAAACTATTGCTGGCTTGCATGGTTTGACTGAGCATGAAGTGTTAATAATTTTTTCGGGAAGGGGTGGGAATTTTAAGAATCATCAGAGCTAGTTGTTTTTTTTCTTTTATTGTTTGAAGTATATTTTTGTGGGGAGGCTGTGTATTCTGCATTTAGCATTTCCTTGTAACTGATATAGATCACATTATAAAAGTATGTTCTTTCTTTCTAATTTGCAGTGTGGACAGGCTATGTTTTGTACATGTTACTTGTCCCCTCAAACAGTTGCACTTACTGTTAAAAATATTTGCAAAAAGTTTAAATACGCATATCAGGAATGGCCACATCCAGCAGCCACAGCTTCCACACCCAGCCAAATTGTAGTGAGAAGAAGAGAGCATGGTTATACAATAATCAATTTCAGAATAGAATCTAGTTTAGATGTACAAAACACAAAAAGCCCAGTGGCTTTTGAGCGAGAGAAGCAGGGTGAGGGCGGTAGCCCCATTTACTCACTATAAATATTGATTTGTTTGGAACACTGCTCACCAGAATTTTCATACAAGCAAGACTTTATACTAGTTTCCCTAATTTCAATATAGTCTTCACAAACATTTAACGAAAATGAGAACCTGCCTTGGAACGGTCAAAACTTATTCGCTGTCAGACATGACTTACGACAGCGTTCGATTCTATGTAGGACATTAATCCGGTATGGTCCGAGTTAATTTCATTTTCCATTGCCTCAACACTTCCTTTTCCGTTTCAGGGCAAAATAAGCCGAAGTGAGTTTGTTAGTTGTCAATTAAATCAGCTTGTATCTTGATCAGCTTTTCAAATTTCGTCAGTTGATACACTTCCTATCATTGTAAAACTGTAGTGCATGGCATTGATCTGTTTTTAAACCGCCCGATTGCTACCAAGTTGGATAATTTCTAATAAATGATCGCTTTCAGTTTGTGACTTGTATAGCGGTGCAAGTTTTCTTATTTCAGTTATTCAGCTCTGTATTGTCTCACAGATACGATTTACCGATGATCGGATGCTACAGAATCTGTGGTACATTTTGGTGTGACGATTTGTTTTCGTTGACATTGTAGAGACTTGCATTATGATGAATCAAACCTTTCCTTGGGACTAGTGCATGAACCAACTGAAAACAAAAGTGCTTGCGATGACAATTTAACAGTAGCTTTATGGGTCCTTTTGAGACTGACCCAGTTGACTTGTTTTGGGGTCCTATATTAATTTCATGGGTGCAAGTTTTCAGGCATTTGCCTGAAATTCAGGTTTTTGTGTCGAAAAATGGTTGATTTTCTTTATTTTCCCTATATAAATTGACAAATTTTCAGGATTTCAGGTTTTTCAGAATTTCTTACTTGCACCCATGTAATATCCATGTGGGATCAAACCAGCCACATCAGAAAGATAAAAACATACATCCATCAATGCAAATCAATATTTATTTGTTCGTTTAGACTTGAGTTACAATTATGTCTGAAATTGATGTACAGTTTTTCTGTGAGCTGTTAACATTGTCATCTTAAAAGATTAAAGATATAGAAAAATGGGTGTCACTTGATCAAACCACTGTGCTAACAACTATCCATTAAATATTGAAGGTTAGTTGCGAAACATTGGTAGAATAAACCGGCAACTTGAAATATTGCAAAGCCTTTGTGTGGTTTCAGCAATTATAATAGTGCCGACATTTTTTTGTTTGGAGTATTGATTAAATAACTGGGGGGAAATCCAATGCACTAGGGCGCATTTTGGCTCCCTCCCCCACCCACCAGAACAACCAATCCACCCCATTACAACAACTTTCAACATCATCTTACACATGCTTGCCAATTGTTTCTTGATGATCAGAAAAAAATTCCCAGTCTCGACTAATATTTAACAACTGTCACACTGTTGTGATGAATATGCTCTCCTTGGAAGACAAAGATCTAAGCTATTAAGTCGGACAGTCGATCTGACTCTTCCAAGTGAAGAAATTTAAAAGAAAATGGAAGAGAATTACTCCAGAAATCTTAAAAAACTACTTCTCGAGTTGCAGGCGGGTAAATGATAGTTGTAAAATAGTCCTCTTTACTTGATCTAATTGTTTTATCAAAGAGTGAAGACAATCTGCTTGATTTGGACAGTACCATGTTTAACTTTGGTTTTGTCATACCAACTGCTCTTGCTCTGACCCATCCATTAATAGCCATTTTGTGATAATGCAAGGTGGTCGCAAAGTGATGGAAAATAAACATTTTCAGACTGCACTTGAGCTGTTGCTTTCTTTAAAGCTTTGGCAAACTTGTGTTCTGAAGACATATTGATTAATTCATATTTATACCCCCGCATACGAAGTATAGGGGGTATATAGGAGTCATCATCCGGTTGGTTCGTTGGTTGGTTCGTTGACCCGGTCTGTCTGTGGCACTTACAGCGTCAACAGTTTTCAAGATATCGACTTGAAACTTTAAACATATGTTCGTGAGTACATTTGCGCGAACTATTTTTTTTCTCATGTGGATCAGTCCATTATTTTTCAGAGGGGAGCACGATTTAACAAAATCTTGTGACGCGAACTACTTCTACAGTTTTTAAGATATTGACTTGAAACTTGATACACATGTTCGGCATGAAGTCTAGATGTGCCTGACATATTTTTCGTGTGGATCAGTCCATTATTTTTTGCAGGGGACATGAATAAACAAAATCGTGTTATGCAAACTTCGACCCGGTCTGTCTGTGGCACTTACAGCGTCAACAGTTTTCAAGATATCGACTTGAAACTTTAAACATATGTTCGTGAGTACATTTGCGCGAACTATTTTTTTCTCATGTGGATCAGTCCATTATTTTTCAGAGGGGAGCATGATTTAACAAAATCTTGTGACGCGAACTACTTCTACAGTTTTTAAGATATTGACTTGAAACTTGATACACATGTTCGGCATGAAGTCTACATGTGCCTGACATATTTTTCGTGTGGATCAGTCCATTATTTTTTGCAGGGGACATGAATAAACAAAATCGTGTTATGCAAACTTCTAAATCTTGTGATGCGAACTACTTCTACAGTTTTTAAGATATTGACTTGAAACTTGATACATATGTTCAGCATGAGGTGTAGATGTGCATGACATATTTTTCGTGTGGATCAGTCCATTATTTTTTGCAGGGGACATGATTTAACAAAATCGTGTTATGCAAAATTCTACAGTTTTTAAGATATAAGACTTGAAACTAAAATTGTATGTTCTGCATGAAGTGCGCATGTAAGCGACATATTTGTTTGTGGATCAGTCCATTTTTTTTTGGAGGGGAGCATTATTTAACAAAATCTTTTATTTTTAATCTTATGACGCAAACTACTTCTTCAGTTTTCAAACTTTAAACATACGTTTGTGAGTAGATTTCCATGACATACTTTATTTCATGTGGATCAGTCCATTATTTTTTAGCAGGGGAGTATGATTCAACAAAACCTTATGACACGAACTACTTCTACAGTTTTTAAGATATTGACTTGAAACTTGATACATTTGTTCGGCATGAAGTGTAGATGTGCGTGACATATTTTTCGTGTGGATCAGTCCATTATTTTTTGCAGGGACATGATTTAACAAAATCGTGTTATGCAAACTTCTACACTTACTACGTCAACAGTTTTCAAGATATCGACTTGAAACTTTAAACATATGTTCGCGAGTACATTTGCGCACATTTTTTTTTTTGTCTCATGTGGATCAGTGCATTATTTTTCGGAGGGGAGCATGATTTAACAAAATCTTGTGACGCGAACTACTTCTACAGTTTTTAAGATATTGACTTGAAACTTGATACACATGTTAGGCATGAAGTGTAGATGTGCGTGACATATTTTTCGTATGGATCAGTCCATTATTTTTTGCAGGGGACATGATTTAACAAAATCGTGTTATGCAAACTTCTACACTTACTACATCAGCAGTTTTCAAGATATCGACTTGAAACTTTAAACATATGTTCGTGATTACATTTGCGCACTTTTTTTTTTCTCATGTGGATCAGTCCATTATTTTTCGGAAGGGAGCATGATTCAACAAAATCTTGTAACATGAACTACTTCTACAGTTTTTAAGATATTGACTTGAAACTTGATACATATGTTCGGCATGAAGTGTAGATGTGCGTGACATATTTTTCGTGTGGATCAGTCCATTATTTTTTGCAGGGGACATGATTTAACAAAATTGTGTTTTGCAAACTTCTACAGTTTTCAAGATATCGACTTGAAACTGAAATCATATGTTCTGCATGAAGTGTGCATGTTAGTGACATATTTTTTATGGATCAGTCCATTTTTGGTTGGAGGGGAGCATTATTTAACAAAATCTTATGACACAAACTACTTCTCCAGTTTTCAAACTTTTAACATACATTCGTGATTAGATTTG